>OZ010592.1:104618799-104911299 GCA_963932145.1 Acanthosepion lycidas | reverse complement strand
GCAGTCAAAATAAATTTTCGCACAGGCTCGCTAAATTGAAAAAAAAAAGAGATTTATTTAAGTGTATACAATTTGCGAATTGTGGTCCCAAGTCATGATACGGACATATGTCAGCAAGGTAGACGCCATTTATGCTCATTTGAAGAGTATTCACATTCACATCCACAGCACATGCTACTGCAGAAATGTCGAATTGCACAAAACAAATTATTCCGTCAATCTGTACGAAGCAATTCAATGCTTTCGATTGAATGAAGAAGCTTTAAAAGAATTTTTCCGACTACACAGAGTATTACCATCTTCCATGAGATACCCTCGATGCCATTTAACTTGCTTGTTGAGTGCCAAATGGAAAATATAGCGTTGCAGAAATTGTGTCTACCGTCCTACCAGTCCGAATCGTCCTAACTGACGGGAAACAGAATGTGGCTTTAGCGTGTGTGATAGAAAAAATACACTTTTGGAGAAGTCTCGCTTGCCTGCGTGGAAAGTGCTACTTTTTGTAACCCATTTCGTTGATCGAAGCTGGAGTCAGAGGAATATGTTTGAAAACTTGGACATTGCAAAACACACTTCAGTCAATTGGCGCTCCTTTTGTAATGAGGTGTGCCAAGTTTGGCGAGAACATGTGCAGTAAATGTTGGGTAGACCAGGTGTTAAGGTATAAATTGATGAGACCGTTTATCTCTAATCGTAAATATAACCAGGGCAGAGACGTAGATTGAAAACGGTCTGGCTTTTTGGTGGTATTGAAAAAGTTTCAAAGAAAATGTTTTTGGTTCTGTTGACAGCAGATTGCGAGGAAGGAGAATCCAGGGATGCAAACACACTTATTCCACTAATAATGTGCCATATCCAACCAGGATCTGTTATTTGCAATGACTGCTGGTTGGTGGATGTGCGAATACCAGAACATGGATACACGCACAAACAGATCGACCATAGCGAACAATTTGTTGACCCGGTAGACCGGAATATCCACACCCAAACAGTGGAAAGTCTGTGGAAGACTATGAAGGATAATGTCATATTTGGTCTTCTTTATTATTTTTTTTCTGGCATTTTTTTATTTTGTAAATAATGATGCTCTTTTAAAAATTTGCACTTTAATTATGTTATATTATTAATTATTTAAAAATCTTTATTTTATTATTTAATTTGTTTTTTTTTATTTAAAATTAAATATTTTAATTTAAAAAGAAAAAAACAACACCTTTCATTGCTTTTTTACACAACTTAAACGAATTTACCAAATAAAGCTCAATAGAAGCTTAACTTTTTGCGCAGTAATTGAGAGGAGTAGGATCAGTAAAAAGGCCGTTAATTAAGGTTCCGCGCAAAAGTGTTTCGAGGTGAATAGAGATAAACAACGCCAGTAATGGCGGAGAGATGAGCGGAATGAGTCCAAGAGAAACGGTGATATAGACCGTTCATTGCTTTCAAACTCTCTGCCTCGTCGGAGAGAAACTCGGACGAGGCTTTGCCAAAAGGCAAAGTTTCGTCCGGGGAGATAGACAGGCCATGAACCCGTTTATACCGGTTCAAAGGGAATATTTTTGGCCGATCCTATGGACTCGGAGAACCCACGCTAAACCGGCCTTGTGCCACATACGACCCACGTGGAATGAGACCAAACTTTTATTGTCCATAACTCCAAAACGGTAGATGTTATCAAAATTTCTTTATTTTCGAATTAAGCAGGTAAATTTACACCTAAATATAACTATTCGGGAATTTTTTTATTAGATACTTAGCGTAGGCCTTAAAAATCAAATTACCCTTTATATCGTGAAAGTTTCTTGAATTTAAAGCTTCGTAAATTACATTACGCGCATTGCTAGAGAAAAAAATATGTAAACAATGTCATTAATGGCGGCCGGACAATGCGAAAGAGATCGAACTTAGATTGACGATAAATCAAAAATGGTAATTGAGCGCAATGCTTTAATATCATTTTCGAAATAACCAAACAATTTCACACCAGAATGGTACATTTTCGATACCGGGGGATTTGATACTTCTACTGTAAATTAACTGGGTTAATTTTTAAATTTAATCAAATGCTTTCTTTCCTGTACACCGAGTAGCCATTGATACACTAACACTGAATGTGAATAAGGAAAGACGAGATACACGCCTGTAATGAACAAAAGATTTAATAAGGCCATAAATACAACTTACATACGCATGTTTTTAAGATGATTTACACATGTCCGAAAAGAAATGATTTTATTCAGACAGTTCCAAGGACGAGAATGTTTTAACAGAAAAAACGAACAAAGAAATAAACATACCAGCCTTTGTTTGACCGTCCGTAACAAGGTGAGTCAAAATTCCTTTATTTTTTCTCTACATTAGGCTGTTATACATGTTGTCCATTTTTCATGTGTGTAGACGCCCTAGTGGTTAGGAAGGTATTCCGTTCCTTAAAAATAGATGCCAAAATGAAAGAATTCTCCTCTATAAAGTGGCTGAATCCCCATGCGTTCAACCCAAGGGGAAACAACTGTTCTTTCCCTACACGGTGTTCTTAATAAGTCAAATCCTGTTTTTATTAAGAAGACAGAAATCAGCAATATATACTATATCAGGTGCACCTGAGTTCAAAGTATCTGAATGCCGACAAGGTTTTGAACCCAGCCAAGTTGTTCAGGGGAGGGATAACAATTGTTTCCATTAAACAACACTTGTGTGATTAGATAGATAAGATTCAGTGCTTCTTGAATTTTCAAAGAGAAAGATTTAATTTCACTACACACATAGACGTGTATGTATGTGTGTACACGTGTTGTGAGGCTAGTCATCGACAAGGAGTTGTCCTCAGGCTTACACAGTAAACAAACTTCCCAGACATTTGATGACAAAACTAGGTCTGAAATCTATATATATTTTTTTTAATTAAATATACAAAATTTTTCAGTTTAGCTTTTTTTAAAAACATCAAATGAGTATAAAAAAAATAGAAATATAAATTAAATACTTATGATGTGGCAATAACAGTAATCCAAAACACTAAATGGCAGATTATGATAGATTTTTTTACATACCCATTTTAATGCTGATACTTATATAGTTTGAAGCATAGAAACAGAAAACATCAATTACAATCAATTCCACGTAATATTAATAACCATAATTGAAACAGCAAAATGTGGTTTTAAGCACCAATGGTAATACGAGTCTCAAAATGGCAGATTACGTTTTATTTTTTTCACATACCCATTCAATGATGATTCTTGTGTATAATGATGCATAGAAACAGAAATCATCAATTACAATCAATTCCACGTAATATTAATAACAATAATAGAAACAGCCAAATTTGGTTTTAAGCACCAATGGTTATTCAAGGCCCACAATGGCAGATTACGTTTTATTTTTTTTACATACACATTCAATGATGATTCTTGTGTACATTGATGCATAGAAAGAGAAAACATCAATTACAATCAATTCCACGTAATATTAATAACCATAATTGAAACCGCAAAATGTTGTTTTAAGCACTAATGGTAATACAAGTCTCAAAATGGCAGATTACCTTTGATTTTTTTTACATACCCATACAATGATTATTCTTGTGTACATTGATGCATAGAAAGAGAAAACATCAATTACAATCAATTCCCCGTAATATTAATAACAATAATTGAAACAGCAAAATGTGGTTTTAAGCACTAATGGTAATACAAGACTCAAAATGGCAGATTACGTTTTACTTTTTTTTACATACCCATTCAATGATGATTCTTGTGTACAATGATGCATAGAAGCAGAAAACATCAATTACAATCAATTCCACGTAATATTAATAACAATAATTGAAACAGCAAAATGTGGTATTAAGCACCAATGGGTATTCAAGGCACAAAATGGCAGATTACGTTTTATTTTTTTTACATGCCCATTCAATGATAATTCTTGTGTATAATGATGCATAGAAACAGAAAACTTCAATTACAATCAATTCCACGTAATATTAATAACAATAATTGAAACAGCAAAATGTGGTTTTAAGCACCAATGGTCATTCAAGGCTCAAAATGGCAGATTACGTTTTATTTTTTTACATACCCATTCAATGATGATTCTTGTGTACCATGATGCATAGAAGCAGAAACATCAATTACAATCAATTCCACGTAATATTAATAACAATAATTGAAACAGCAAAATGTGGTTTTAAGCACCAAAGGTTATTCAAGGCTCAAAATGGAAGATCATGTTTTATTTTTTTTACATACACATTCAATGATGATTCTTGTGTACAATGATGCATAGAAGCAGTAAACATCAATTACAATCAATTCCACGTAATATTAATAACAATAATAGAAACAGCCAAATTTGGTTTTAAGCACTAATTGTAATACAAGTCTCAAAATGGCAGATTACGTTTTATTTTTTTTACATACACATTCAATGATGATTCTTGTATACATTGATGCATAGAAACAGAAAACATCAATTACAATCAATTCCCCGTAATATTAATAACAATAATTGAAACAGCAAAATGTGGTTTTAAGCACCAATCGTTATTCAAGGCTCAAAATGGAAGATTATGTTTTATTTTTTTTACATACACATTCAATGATGATTCTTGTGTACTTTGTTGCATAGAAACAGAAAACATCAATTACAATCAATTCCACGTAATATTAATAACAATTACTGAAACAGCAAAATGTGGTTTTAAGCAGCAATGGTTATTCAAAGCTCAAAATGGCAGATTACGTTTTATTTTTTTTACATACCCATTCAATGATGATTATTGTGTACATTGATGCATACAAGCAGAAAACATCAATTACAATCAATTCCACGTAATATTAATAACAATAATTGAAACAGCAAAATGTGGTTTTAAGCACCAATGGTTATTCAAAGCTCAAAATGGCAGATTACGTTTCATTTTCTTACATACCCATTCAATGATGTTTCTTGTGTACATTGATGCATAGAAAGAGAAAACATCAATTACAATCAATTCCACGTAATATTAATAACCATAATTGAAACCGCAAAATGTTGTTTTAAGCACTAATGGTAATACAAGTCTCAAAATGGCAGATTACCTTTGATTTTTTTTACATACCCATACAATGATTATTCTTGTGTACATTGATGCATAGAAAGAGAAAACATCAATTACAATCAATTCCCCGTAATATTAATAACAATAATTGAAACAGCAAAATGTGGTTTTAAGCACTAATGGTAATACAAGACTCAAAATGGCAGATTACGTTTTACTTTTTTTTACATACCCATTCAATGATGATTCTTGTGTACAATGATGCATAGAAGCAGAAAACATCAATTACAATCAATTCCACGTAATATTAATAACAATAATTGAAACAGCAATATGTGGTTTTAAGCACCAATGGTTATTCAAAGCTCAAAATGGCAGATTACGTTTTTTTTTACATACACATTCAATGATGATTCTTGTGTCCATTGATGCATAGAAACAGAAAACATCAATTACAATCAATTCCACGTAATATTAATAACAATAATTGAAACAGCAAAATGTGGTATTAAGCACCAATGGGTATTCAAGGCACAAAATGGCAGATTACGTTTTATTTTTTTTACATACCCATTCAATGATGATTCTTGTATACATTGATGCATAGAAACAGAAAACATCAATTACAATCAATTCCACGTAATATTAATAACAATAATTGAAACAGCAATATGTGGTTTTAAGCACCAATGGTTATTCAAAGCTCAAAATGGCAGATTACGTTTTTTTTTACATACACATTCAATGATGATTCTTGTGTCCATTGATGCATAGAAACAGAAAACATCAATTACAATCAATTCCACGTAATATTAATAACAATAATTGAAACAGCAAAATATGATTTTAAGCACTAATGGTAATACAAGTCTCAAAATGGCAGATTACGTTTTATTTTTTTTACATACACATTCAATGATGATTCTTATGTACATTGATGCATAGAAACAGAAAACATCAATTACAATCAATTCCATGTAATATTAATAAAAAGAATGGAAGATTCAATATTTGTAGTTTTAAGCCCTAACTCTGACCCAAGGCTCAAATATGGCAGATTATGATTTTTTATTTTAAATACCTATTGTAACGTTGTTTTGTAGTTATGATGCATAGTTAGAGAAAATATTAATCATAATCTATTTCATGTAATATTAATAACAATATTCGCGTTTTTAATCACTAATGGTAATCCAATCCTCAAAATTGTGGATTATATCTTATTTTTTACATACCCATTTTATTGCTCATTTTATGTAGGTTGATGCATAGTAACAGATAACATCAATTACAAATAATAACTGTTGTTGGTAACCATTCTGAGAAGAGGACAACTATGAATTCCAAACTAGCAAGCTCCATCCTATAATAAACCTACTATTTGCTATACTCTTCAGGGGTCTATGGAACTTGAGAGTTTTGGCCTTGATACTTTTCAGGGGATCTACATGACTTGAGAGCAGTGGCACCATACTCCTTAAGGGGTCTATTGGTCTTGGGAATTGTGTCCCAGACCTCCAGAATGTTGGTCTGAGTGATGATCTATGGAGACTGTGTGCAGCCCAGACTCTATATCTACTCCCTCTAGGCCATACCGACAAAACCCAAAGGAACACAAAGCACTACATTTGGGGATGGCTTTGTTGCAGGAGTTGCCAGAAAGTTGTCAGCCAACTGGCTTCGGGGATTCACTCTGGTTTGGATTTTCTGTTTCGATTTACTTCCATCGCCTTTTCTGTGTTTGTGTATGACCACAGAGCAGCAGAGGTTTAAAATTAAAATCAGTTTTCCTTTTCCCTAGATGGACTGACTTCTTGGGCAGTCAAGCTCCATCTACACAAAGCAACTGGTTATGAGGTGCCGGTTGTCTGCCATTGCCCATTCTTCAGCTTGGAGCTGAACTTAGTTGTCAGAAGCTATTTGTGATGCATGCTACAGAAGCATTTTATACACAGTGGGTGCTTGTACCTCTGTCAACTCCTGCTATGGCAACCTTTAGAAAATATATAATTTATGTATGTATATAAATGTGACGTCGTCCCCTGGTCGCAGCGCCAACCGTGTCGTTCTATCCCAGTCTACCACGGCACCAACTGTGACGTCCTGATTCCCAGTCTGCCTACCCACGTTGTGAATTGATCTAGGCAGAGGAAATCAATCAGTCGTCAGGGCCGTACGGCAAACCGAGTTCAACGGGGGTGATACCACACAAATATGCATAAAAGGCAATAAAATGAAAACTCAAAAGTTCAAAGTATCAAAGAAAAAGGTAACAAACTTTATGTCTAGTTGTTCGGTACATAGGACTGCATCTATCTCCCGACCCGTTCTATGGATTGTGACACGTCGTTTTCCGCTAGGCAAGTTTTAACACTTCAAGTCGTCTGCTCTCTAAGAAATTGGTGTTTCGGTGGGTCTTTGGACGAAAGTCAAAAGAAAAATTTATTTCGGTGATATGGATCTAAGTCGCTCTTCAAAATAATTGTTCTTGGTTTGAAGAGATGGGTCCGGAAAATGTGCGTGAATCCTGGTCAGCTATCTGCGAGTCTTGCCTCAACCGGAGACTGACTCTGGGAACTGCTGGGTCTCGACTCATTTCTGCTCGTTGTGGCTTCGTTTATATGGGCGCCGACCAAAACCGGGGTGAGTTTGTCGGCGCCGGGGGGTTCCTCGATAAGTCTAAATACATATCCACCTCTCTGGTTAGGAATTTCCACCTTTTTCCATTTTTGGGAACCTTTCCTCACTCCCACCTTCTCATCATACTTCAGAGGGGCGTGAACTGCCCTCCCCACATCTTCGTGGCAACCTCTCTTACTCATCCTCCAGATGGGCGGCAACAGCCTCTCTCGTGCATCACGTGATCACCACTCGACCAATGATGTCTCAGTCGGGCGTGGACGAATCTTGCTTAAAAAAAAATTATCTCTTCCCTTTCCCTTTTCTTCCCCTTAATGATTTATCATTTCTCCAGCCGCGAACGGGACAATATGACAATGGCGGTCATAACTCTTGTTCTACACGTGGTTTACGTCAGGTATTTTATCGCTAATTATCAGAATGTGTGGTCTTCTTGACACGGTCTCAAAAAGAAACATCTCCAAAGTTCCAGTCAGTCTGTCGCCTCGAAGAAAGAAAGAAAAACACATTCGTTTTCCCTCAGTACAAATTCCTGATAACAAAATTTTATTATCGCAGGCCAAGAAGGTTCCGTTGGACGCTCGTGGGTGTTTTTTTTTAATTTTTCATATCTGCCCAAGTCCTTTTAGTTGTCTGTTTTTCGTCACTTAACGAAATAACATTTTCATTTGAATTTTTTTTTCTTTCTTTGGCCAGCCGGTCTGTAGTTGATAATAAGATGTCTTCCCGTACCAATAGTTTGTTTTCATATCCTTAGATAACACAGCCGATGCCAAAACATATCTGATTCTTTCCCTCTTTCCCTTTCTTTTTACTCAGAATTTCCCTGTCATTGTAATGACACTCTTTCGCCATTTGTTACTTATCAAAATATCCCTTTATCCATTGTCTCTTAGCTGTGTGTGTGTTCTTGCTTATCACTCACGATTCGGTTCTTAGCCTCTCCTTTCCTTCTTTTCTTTCTTTTCCCTTTCTGCCTCGTTAAATGGTGCCACATAAATATGTTTTAGAAGTTCCCCAAAAATTAATGTATTTTTGTAAATGTATAAACTTTTAGCTAAACAAAAACATTATAAAGCAAGACAAATTATGAAATAGTCATATATAAACAAACAAACACAAATACTGAAAAGTTTGTCAATTGTAGAAGTAGAAAATGAAAATATAAATTAGGATTTTGGCCTAAAATATATGGATATGATGAAGTCATTATATTAATTAGTATAAAATAATTTATATACTACCTTTTTGATAGTACTAGCATCTAAACTATCAACTGATAAAAAAGAACAAGAGTAGAAAATGCAAAATTGCTAAAAATATAACTTTAAGCAAAAACAGAGTGTAAAAATAAGACAAAGGATCTTCTTTCAGAATAATGGTGCAAAAACTAAATACTAATGCAGAAAAATTTGGTAACTGTAGAAAAAGTTAAAAAAATATATTACTTCAAAGTAAACAAATGAATAAATATAATAATCATAATATATATAACGAATGAAGTTGGTCTAAGTCCTGTCAAATCTAATGAAGACTTCCCCTTGGGAACTCTGGTTTGAATTCTGCTGGAGGGTGCATATTTTTCTAAAAAGATTTCTAAAATATTCAGGATGGTAGATGTAAATAAATAAATGTACTGCTTAATAAATGAATAAAAAACAGAGCATCTACTCAAATATGAGTATCCATTTAAAATTTAATAATGTTTAAACAAATAAATTAAAAAAATATGTCAGATTTAATCAATTTTCCTACAAAAATAACAAACGATAAAAATTATAATTTCAAATTATAAATTATATTATTTATAAGCAATATTTACAGTTAAACTTAAAATCTGTAGGTTGCCATTTGTTCCTGCAGTAAGCTGGTTGCCAAACAAGTCTATAGAACCCAATATGTCCTGCTATTGTTGTTAGCTAACAGCAGTAAATGATCTCAGCTCAGCTTTTTCAATCAGCTGCAGATTGTCAATTGTTTTGGTTCAGCAATGAATGACTTCAACACAGAGAATTTTAACTTAGCTATTTTTATTAATCATATCAACATCTAATCTATCTGGAGGGTGGGGCGCTGTTTCGGGCACAAAAGAGAACATGTTTACATCTCTTGATCGGTAAGAACAAACTTGCTGAAACCTTTCTCCTATCGATCTTTCCCACGCTAGCTCAGCGAATAAACTTTCTTATTATAGCCCCATCTGGCCCCCATCAACCTCTAGACATTGGAACAAAGATAAACTTACTTTAAAAATAATAGTCTGCTAAACTATTACTTAAAACTATTTAATCCATAGCAGGGGGAGGAGAGATGGATTCGTACCTTTCCCAAGGTTATTTGCATGAAAGTGAATGTAACCAATTCAAATGGAATTCAAACTTGGCAATTTCCAATTTCTCATTCTGTTCCATTATCCATTACCCAACAATGCACATCCACTAATATTGCCATTTTTGTGAATATCAATTTAAAATAAATATAATTAACCTATAATTTATGAAGAAAGATAACAATTATTTAAAAGTATTTAAAATATAATGTAAACATATAATGCAACAATCACCTGAGCTTTACACCAACCAGCCAGTGATTACCCCCCCCCATTGCATTCCAATTCTTGATTTTGTTGATATGTACTGAAAGCTGGGAATAGGTGCCATACATGCTCACAATGGGTACCATGATGAAAGACAAATGACACGTGAAGAAATAAGAATACAAATCCTGGCAGAGCAGGATTTGGGAGAGATGACAAAAAGACAAACGCTATTAAGAAGTCAAAAAGAATTGTGGAGAGTCGTGATCACCAAAATCCTGAAGGAACACAGCACATAGAAGAAATAATGATGGATATTTGTGTCTTCAAATTTTGTTGCGGTGGCCCGATTTCTCCTTCCACCTTTACAGAGTCCCTGCTGTTAATGTTAACACTGATTTCAATGATTATATATATATATATATATATATATAAACAAACATGAACATTGAAGTCAACACTCAGAGGCAACAGTCTGTTTCATACTAAATGCAATCTATTGCCTGTGAGTGTTGACTTCAATGTTCACTTTGACATTTACATACACTATATCTTTGATATTGAGCACTTTATCTCAAAAATATAGCATACCTTAAAACTATATTTCTTCATACACACACACACACACACACACACACATATATATATATATATATATATATATATATATATATATATATACATACGCACAAGTACAGCGTTGGTACACATGGAATAAAATTCCAATAAACAAAAACACTGTTCTTTAAAGATTGCTCAATATGGAGTAGAACTAATAATATTTATTCAAATTTATAACACATTCATATGCATGTTATAAGATCACTACAAAATTTTGTAGTGATGTTATGACAAGTTTTGTGGGTCGAAATAGCTGCCCGCTTGCCTCTACCGGCTGCATTTTTCCAGCAGTTGTCTGCGTGTGGCGACACTCAGCGACAGCAACCTTTTGTCTACCACCATTTGGCTCATCGTTAGATACGTGTCTACTGCTCATCGGTAAATGGCATGTATTTCCTCGAACTCGCTCGCCTGACCAGTGCTGGTGTATGATTTCGTTTCTGTTCGTTATTCACTCCATCAGTTTTCAGTGGAACTGTCGTTGCTGCAGCTTTTCTCGTGTCTCCTTCTGTAGCCAGGAGAGCATGCCAAGCCTGTCGAAATGCGGCGTCGGCTGCACCTCCCGCAACGCATTCGTTTTCGTCGCCAATAACGAAACGATCGCACACACGAAAGTACGATACCTGGTTGATCCTGCCAGTAGTCATATGCTTGTCTCAAAGCTTAAGCCATGCAAGTAAATTCATGCCACACATTAGAACGTGCAAAACCGCGAATGGCTTAGGACCCGGACCTAATCCTTGGGACCGTAATCCTCCTTGGAGGCGATGGATAACTGTGGCAATTCTAGAGCTAATACATGTGACGCAGGCCGCGATCGGTCGGTGCGTCGTTGTCACCTGCGTGCCGTCACGTGTGTGGGCACCCGCGTCGACCGTTACAAATCGCGACGCTACATAAACTGAGACTGATGCGTGTCATCCGTCCTCTTGTCGCGGTCGTCGTCTTTTCCCTCTAGGTGAGGGCGGCGGGGCCAAAGGGCCGCATGCTCCGCTTTGGTGACTCTGGATAACTCACTGGTCGATTGCACTGGATTTCACGCCTGGCGACGGGTCTCTCGATGGTCCGCCCTATTGACTGTCGATGGTCAGTTAAGTGCCTACTGTGATTACTACGGGGAATCGGGGTTCGATTCCGGATAGGGAGCATGCAAAACGGCTACCACATCTAAGGAAGGCAGCAGGCACACAAATTACCCACTCCCAGTACTGGGAGGTAGTGATGAAAAATAACGACACGGGACTCTGTCAAAGCCCCGCAATCGGAATGAGTACACTTCAAATCCGTTAACGGGGACCAACTGGAGGGCAAGTCTGGTGCTAGCAGCCGCGGTAATTCCAGCTCCGGTAGCGTATATAAAAGTTGTTACGTTTAAAAAGCTTGTAGTCCGAACCGAGTTCATGGTCGCATTCGCTGCCCAGAGGCAGCGGTGCCATCGTCCGTCGTTGACTTTGGTTGTCCGTGCGCCGTCCCAGCCCTTTCCGCCAGTGTCAACCGCTTGCACATCCGCCACGCAGTCCTGCCGGCAAAGTTACGCGGAGGAATAGCAGGTGTTTCCGGCAGGTTTGCTGCGGAGATGTGGGGGTCCCGCGAGCGTTGTCATCTGCAGCGCCGCCAGATCGTTTCGTTCGGCGCGCGTGGTCTAAAGGCAATGCAGTTAAAGTGCAGTTCCTGTCGTCGGTGGCCACACCGCACTACCGATCGAACGGTCCGGTAAGGTCCTCAGATCTGGCCGACCTCCGCCGCCATTTCTCGCGCGTGTTTTACTGGCCTTGACGTTCCATGCCTGGAGAACATGACTGAACACGATCGTTTAGAGGAAGTAAAAATCGTAACAAGGTTTCCGTAGGTGAACCTGCGGAGGGATCATTATCGATGACTAGCCGCGATTGAGTCGAGTCACTATCTTCTTCGGGAGATGACTCAACGGTTGGGACTCGTAGTGAGCGGGTATCGACGACAGGAAATAAAAGGTTGTTCAGTCGCGTGTATCAAGTTATTGTCAGTGTAAGGCCTACGCTCGTTTTGCGGCAGCAGGCAAAAAGGCTGCGCCAGCATCGCATGGACGTCCCGCTCGCGTCTGCTGCAGCAGCCGCGGATGCCTCCTCGTTCAACATAAAAGTCCTCTGCTCCCCGCGCGAGATGGTCGCCGTCACATCTCCGTGTCCCACCGAATTACGCCCAACCATGCCGTTTTCATACCGCTTCTACGTCCCACGGGGAGGTTGAGTTCGGATAGACATGCATGCAATTCGAGTGACCCCGCTGCCAGCTAAGATCGCGAGATGGACGTCGTCACGCCTCCACTTCCCGCCAACGTGGTCTCATGTAACTGGCGCTGTACGGTCCACGCCGCTATTAATGTCCTCGACAAATTGTGGCACTTGCCGGGGTACCAGTCTGCTGTGGATGTCGACCGTTACGGTCGCGCTCGCGCTTATTCTCGACCTCCTTTCTCCTCCTCCTCGCACACATTTTTTAAACCGGTTGCGAAAACAACCGAAAAGAAACAAAAACCCTGAACAGGGCATCACTCGGCTCTCAATTTGCATCAGTTCTCGGGGCTGGCCGCTAAGATTGTGAGAACTGATGCGAATTGCATGACTCAATGAATGTCGACACCTCGAACGCATATTGCGGCCTCGATATCCCTTGTCTCAGGGGCCTGTCCGACCGAGAGGCGGAAAATGGTCTGTTTTCTCATTCGTTAGTTGAGAGGCATCTCACCGTCCGCCGCGTCATTTTTTTTTCTCACGCAGAGGAAACTGAGACGTTGAAGGATGGAAGGTCCTTCGTCTCCGGCTTGCAGACCGCTGAGTCGCTTCCGTTACGACCGCGAGCAGCCGTTGATTGCAAGACGACGACCACGCGTAAAAAGCAGCGGAAACGTCGTTTCGTTCTCGGAGATCGAAATACAAACCTTGGGCGTCTCGATGAAAGTCTATGCCGCTGCCGCCGCGTCATTGTGCATGGTTTAAATTTTGTTGTCAAATGTCGCGCACGTATGCGCGAAAAACAAACTTTTCCTTTGCGCTTTATATTTTTATTTACCTTGTTTAATTTATCATTATAGACAGGCAAATCCCTCCTCTAAAATCCGCTTAAAAATATTTTTCATTCGAATTCATAGAGTGAGCATAGCAGGCAAAGGAGTCGACTGGGTTTAATTGGGTTTACCTTGAAAAGGTTTGTGGGCGCAAAGTGGGAGATCACTGTATATTTCTATTCTGTTTTGCACTTTATATTTATATTTAAGCTTTTAATTTAACATTATGGACAGGCAAATCACTCCTGTAAAATCTGCTAAAAAAATATTTTTCATTAGAATTTATGGAGTGAGTGAAGGAGGCAAAGGAGTCGACTGATATAAGTAGGATTTCCTTGAAAAATTTTTTAGGGACGTCACTTTAATTTAGCATTATGGACTTTTAAACGGTTCTTGAAAGTATTTTACATGCGAATACATGGAGTGAGCGTAGCAAGCAAAGGAGTCGACTCATATAATTAGGATTTCCTTGAAAAAAATTGTGAGCACAAAGTGGGGGTTCACTGCATATTTTGCTTCTGCTTTGCGCTTTATATTTACATTTACATTTTTCATTTAGCATTAAGAACAGGCAAATCCCTCCTCTAAAACCTGCATAAAAATATTTTTCATTCAAATTCATGGAGTGAGCGTAGCATGCAATGGAGTCGACTAATATAATTGGGACGTCCTTGAAAAATTTTGTGGACGCAAATTGGGTGATCACTGTATATATTTCTTCTGTTTCCGCGTCATATTTACATTTACCTTCTTTAATTTAGAATTATGGACAGGAAACTTGCTCCTCTAAAACCTGCTTCAAAATATCTTTCATTCAACTTCATGGAGTGAGCGTAACATGCTACGGAGTAGACAAATGTAATTGGGATTTCATTGAAAAATTTTCTGGATGCAAAGTGGGTAATCTCTATCTATAAAAGGCAGGATGTGTGTGTGTGTTTGTGTGTGTGTGTGTGTGTGTTTGTGTGTGTAACGAATGCAACGTCGGATTTGCACCAAAATTCACATGCACATGCTACAAGTAAGTGGAAAGGCCAAGACCAACATTGCATTTCCCAACTCCCATCGATAGTGGAAATAGTTGATTTTTTCATGCTACTAAGGCAGTTTTCATGTAGTTTGCGGCCATCTTCAACTAGCCAGAGTGAGAGCCTAAAGCTAGCTGCCAGGAATAGGCAGGAATATTCTATTGGCCAGCGTGATAACCAACAGCTGCCTGACACGAATGTTAATTAGCATGCCCGCATGGTCAGAAAATCGATACCTGCATTCGTCACAAGTAGGAAAAAATTCAATCTAAAATGCACTTTACTCCAATTGTCTCATTAGCTTGCGTAAAGTCAAAGTTGATTATGATTCCGCAGAACTGGGTTGGGTATGAAAACATAGTTGTTAACATATTTTTCATATCGTGATCGTGACATGGAAAGGATTCGACTCATAAGACTAGGATTTCGATGAAAAAGATTGTGGGCACAAAATGGCTGATCACATTACATTCTCTTCTGTTTCCTATTTATATTTATATTTTACTTCCTTCATTTAGCATTATGGACAGGGAAAGACCTAATCTAAAATCTACAAAAAAATATTTTACCCTCAAATTCAGAACGTGATCGTAGCATGCATGGACTCGACACATATGACTGGGATTTCCATGAAAAAGATTGTGGGCACAAAATGGGTGATCACTGTAAATTTCTCATCTGTTTCCTATTTATATATATATATATATTTAACTTCATTAATTTAGCATTATGGACAGGGAAAGACCTACTCTAAAATCTACAAAAAAATATTTTACCTTCAAATTCATACCGTGATCGTAGCATGCATGGACTCGACTCATATGACTGGGATTTTCCATGTAAAAGATTGTGAGCAGAAAATGGGTGATCACTGTACATTTCTCTTCTGTTTCCTATTTATATTTATATTTTACTTCCTCAATTTAGCATTATCGACTGGGAAAGACCTAATCTAAGATCTGCAAAAAATATTTTACCTTCAAATTCATACTATGATCGTAGCATGCATGGATTTCACTCATATGACTGGAAGTTCCATGAAAACGATTGTGGGCAGAAAGTGGGTGATCACTGTTCGGTTCTCTTCTGTTTCCTATTTATATTTCTATTTTACTTCCTTAATTTAGCATTATGGACAGGGAAAGAACTAATCTGAAATCTGCACAAAAATATTTTTGCCTTCAAATTCATACCGTGATCGTATGGACTCAACTCATATGACTTGGATGGGTGATCACTGTATATTTCTCTTCTGTTTCCTATTACTATTTCTATTTTACTTACTTAATTTAGCATTATGGACAGGGAAAGACTTAATCTAAAATCTGCAAAAAAACATTTTGCTTTCAAATTCATACCGTGATCGCACCATGCATAGACTCGACTCATATAACAGGAATTTCCATGAAAAATATTGTGGGCAGAAAATGGGTGATCACTGTACATTTCTCTTCTGTTTCCTATTTATATTTATATTTTACTTCCTTAATTTAGCAATATGGACAGGGAAAGACCTAATCTAAAATCTGCAAAAAAATATTTTGCCTTCAAATTTATACCGTGATCGTAGCATGCATGGACTCGACTCATATGACTGGGATTTCCATGAAAAAGTTTGTAAGCAGAAAATGGGTGATCACTGTACACTTCTCTTCTGTTTCCTATTCATATTTCTATTTTACCTCCTCAATTTAGCATTATGGACAGGGAAAGACCTAATCTAAGATCTGCAAAAAAATATTTTGCCTTCAAATTCATACCGCGATCGTAGCATGTATCGACTCGACTCATATGATTGGTATTTCCATGAAAAAGATTTTGGGCAGAACATGGGTGATCACTGTATATTTCTCTTCTGTTTCCTATTTATATTTATATTTTACTTCCTTCATTTAGCATTATGGACAGGGAAAGACCTAAACTAAGATCTGCAAAAAAATATTTTTCCTTCAAATTCATACCGTGATAGTAGCATGCATGGACTCGACTCATATGACAGGGATTTCCATGAAAAAGATTGTGGGCACAAAATGCGTGATCACTGTACATTTCTCTTCTGTTTCCTATTTATATTTCTATTTAACTCCTCAATTTAGCATTATGGACAGTGAAAGACCTAATCTAAGATCTGCAAAAAAATATTTTGCCTTCAAATTCATACCGTGATCGTAGCATGTATGGACTCGACGCATATGACTGGGATTTCCATGAAAAAGATTGTGGGCAGAAAATGGGTGATCACTGAACATTTCTCTTCTGTTTCCTATTTATATTTATATTTTACTTCCTTCATTTAGCATTATGGACAGGGAAAGACCTAATCTAAGCACTGCAAAAAAATATTTTTACTTCAAATTCATACCGTGATCATAGCATGCATGGACTCTACTCATATGACTGGGATTTCCAGGAAAAAGAAGGTGGGCCGAAAATGGGTGATCACTGTACATTTCTCTTCTGTTTCCTATTTATATTTATATTTTACAACCTCAATTTAGCATTATGGACAGGGAAAGACCTAATCTAAGCTCTGCAAAAAAATATTTTGCCTTCAAATTCATACTATGATCATAGCATGTATGGACTCGACTCATATGACTGGGATTTCCATGAAAAAGATTGTGGGCAGAAAATGGGTGATCACTGAATATTTCTCTTCTGTTTCCTATTTATATTTATATTTTACTTCCTCAATTTAGCATTATGGACAGGGAAAGACCTAATCTAAGATCAGCAAAAAAATAATTTGCCTTCAAATTCATACCGTGTTCGTAACATGCATGGACTCGACTCATATGACTGGTATTTCCATGAAAATGATTATGGGCAGAAATGGGTGATCACTGTACATTTCTCTTCTGTTTCCTATTTATATTTGTATTTTACCTCCTCAATTTAGCATTATCGACAGGGAAAGACCTAATCTAAGTTCTGCAAAAAAATATTTTGCCTTCAAATTCATACCGTGATCGTAGCATGCATGGACTCGACTCATATGACTGGGATTTCCATGAAAAAGATTGTGGGCAGAAAATCGGTGATCACTGTACATTTCTCTTCTGTTTCCTATTTATATTTCTATTTTACCTCCTCAATTTAGCATTATGGACAGGGAAAGACCTAATCTAAAATCTGCACAAAAATATTTTGCCTTCAAATTCATACCGTGATCGTAGCATGCATGGACTCGACTCATATGACTGGGATTTCCATGAAAAAGATTGTGTGCCGAAAATGGGTGATCACTGTATATTTCTCTTCTGTTTCCTATTTATATTTATATTTTACCTCCTCAATTTAGCATTATGGACAGGGAAAGACCTAATCTAAGATCTGCAAAAAAATATTTTGCCTTCAAATTCATACCGTGATCGTAGCATGCATGGACTCGACTCATATGACTGGGATTTCCATGAAAAAGATTGTGGGTCGAAAATGGGTGATCACTGTACATTTCTCTTCTGTTTCCTATTTATATTTCTATTTTACTTCCTTCATTTAGCATTATGGACAGGGAAAGACCTAATCTAAGATCTGCACAAAAATATTTTGCCTTCAAATTCATACCGTGATCGTAGCATGCATGGACTCCACTCATATGACTGGGATTTCCATGAAAAAGATTGTGGGCAGAAAATGGGTGATCACTGTACATTTCTGTTCTGTTTCCTATTCATATTTCTATTTTCCTTCCTTCATTTAGCATTATGGACAGGGAAAGACCTAATCTAAGCTCTGCAAAAAAATATTTTGCCTTCAAATTCATACTATGATCGTAGCATGTATGGACTCGACTCATATGACTGGGATTTCCATGAAAAAGATTGTGGGCAGAAAATGGGTGATCACTGTACATTTTTCTTCTGTTTCCTATTTATATTTATATTTTACTTCCTCAATTTAGCATTATGGACAGGGAAAGACCTAATCTAAGATCTGGAAAAAAATATTTTGCCTTCAAATTCATACCGCGATCGTAGCATGTATCGACACGACTCATATGATTGGTATTTCCATGAAAAAGATTTTGGGCAGAACATGGGTGATCACTGTATATTTCTCTTCTGTTTCCTATTTATATTTATATTTTACTTCCTTCATTTAGCATTATGGACAGGGAAAGACCTAAACTAAGATCTGCAAAAAAATATTTTGCCTTCAAATTCATACCGTGATAGTAGCATGCATGGACTCGACTCATATGACTGGGATTTCCATGAAAAAGATTGTGGGTACAAAATGCGTGATCACTGTACATTTCTCTTCTGTTTCCTATTTATATTTATATTTTACCTCCTCAATTTAGCATTATGGACAGGGAAAGACCTAATCTAAGATCTGCAAAAAAATATTTTGCCTTCAAATTCATACCGTGATTGTAGCATGCATGGACTCGACTCATATGACTGGGATTTCCATGAAAAAGATTTTTGGCACAAAATTGGTGATCACTGTACATTTCTCTTCTGTTTCCTATTTATATTTAACTCCTCAATTTAGCATTATGGACAGGGAAAGACTTAATCTAAGATCTGCAAAAAAATATTTTGCCTTCAAATTCATACCGTGATCGTAGCATGTATGGACTCGACTCATATGACTGGGATTTCCATGAAAAATTGTGGGCACAAAATGGGTGATCACTGTACATTTCTCTTCTGTTTCCTATTTATATTTCTATTTTACCTCCTCAATTTACCATTATGGACAGGGAAAGACTTAATCTAAGATCTGCAAAAAAATATTTTGCCTTCAAATTCATACCGTGATCGTAGCATGTATGGACTTGACTCATATAACTGGGATTTCCATGAAAAAGATTGTGTGCAGAAAATGGGTGATCACTGTACATTTCTCTTCTGTTTCCTATTTATATTTATATTTTATTTCCTTAATTTAGCATTATGGACAGGGAAAGACCTAATCTAAGCTCTGCAAAAAAATATTTTTACTTCAAATTCATACCGTGATCGTAGCATGCATGGACTCTACTCATATGACTGGGATTTCCAGGAAAAAGAAGGTGGGCCGAAAATGGGTGATCACTGTACATTTCTCTTCTGTTTCCTATTTATATTTATATTTTACTTCCTCAATTTAGCATTATGGACAGGGAAAGACCTAATCTAAGATCTGCAAAAAAATATTTTGCCTTCAAATTCATACCGTGTTCGTAACATGCATGGACTCGACTCATATGACTGGTATTTCCATGAAAATGATTATGGGCAGAAATGGGTGATCACTGTACATTTCTCTTCTGTTTCCTATTTATATTTGTATTTTACCTCCTCAGTTTAGCATTATCGACAGGGAAAGACCTAATCTAAGTTCTGCAAAAAATATTTTGCCTTCAAATTCATACCGTGATCGTAGCATGCATGGACTCGACTCATATGACTGGGATTTCCATGAAAAAGATTGTGGGCAGAAAATCGGTGATCACTGTACATTTCTCTTCTGTTTCCTATTTATATTTCTATTTTACCTCCTCAATTTAGCATTATGGACAGGGAAACACCTAATCTAAGATCTGCAAAAAAATATTTTGCCTTCAAATTCATACCGTGATCGTAGCATGCATCGACTCGACTCATATGACTGGTATTTCCATGAAAAAGATTGTGGGTCGAAAATGGGTGATCACTGTACATTTCTCTTCTGTTTCCTATTTATATTTCTATTTTACTTCCTTCATTTAGCATTATGGACAGGGAAAGACCTAATCTAAGATCTGCACAAAAATATTTTGCCTTCAAATTCATACCGTGATCGTAGCATGCATGGACTCCACTCATATGACTGGGATTTCCATGAAAAAGATTGTGGGCAGAAAATGGGTGATCACTGTACATTTCTGTTCTGTTTCCTATTCATATTTCTATTTTACTTCCTTCATTTAGCATTATGGACAGGGAAAGACCTAATCTAAGCTCTGCAAAAAAATATTTTGCCTTCAAATTCATACTATGATCGTAACATGTATGGACTCGACTCATATGACTGGGATTTCCATGAAAAAGATTGTGGGCAGAAAATGGGTGATCACTGTACATTTTTCTTCTGTTTCCTATTTATATTTATATTTTACCTCCTCAATTCAGCATTATGGACAGGGAAAGACCTAATGTAAGATCTGCAAAAAATATTTTGCCTTCAAATTCATACCGTGATCGTAGCATGCATGGACTCGACACATATGACTGGGATTTCCACGAAAAAGTTTGTCGGCAGAAAATGGGTGATCACTGTACATTTCTCTTCTGTTTCCTATTTATGTTTTTATTTTACTTCCTTCATTTAGCATTATGGACAGGAAAAGACCTAAATTAAGATCTGCACAAAAATATTTTGCCTACAAATTCATACCTTGATCGTAGTATGCATGGACTCGACTCATATGACTGGGATTTCCATGAAAAAGATTGTGGGCAGAAAATGGGTGGTCACTGTACATTTCTCTTCTGTTTCCTATTTATATTTTACCTACTCAATTTAGCATTATGGACAGGGAAAGACCTAATCTAAGATCTGCAAAAAAATATTTTGCCTTCAAATTCATACCGTGTTCGTAACATGCATGGACTCGACTCATATGACTGGTATTTCCATGAAAATGATTATGGCCAGAAATGGGTGATCACTGTACATTTCTCTTCTGTTTCCTATTTATATTTGTATTTTACCTCCTCAATTTAGCATTATCGACAGGGAAAGACCTAATCTAAGTTCTGCAAAAAAATATTTTGCCTTCAAATTCATACCGTGATCGTAGCATGCATGGACTCGACTCATATGACTGGGATTTCCATGAAAAAGATTGTGGGCAGAAAATCGGTGATCACTGTACATTTCTCTTCTGTTTCCTATTCATATTTCTATTTTACCTCCTCAATTTAGCATTATGGACAGGGAAAGACCTAATCTAAGATCTGCAAAAAAATATTTTGCCTTCAAATTCATACCGTGATCGTAGCATGCATGGACTCGACTCATATGATTGGGATTTCCATGAAAAAGATTGTGGGTCGAAAATGGGTGATCACTGTACATTTCTCTTCTGTTTCCTTTTTATATTTCTATTTTACTTCCTTCATTTAGCATTATGGACAGGGAAAGACCTAATCTAAGATCTGCACAAAAATATTTTGCCTTCAAATTCATACCGTGATCGTAGCATGCATGGACTCCACTCATATGACTGGGATTTCCATGAAAAAGATTGTGGGCAGAAAATGGGTGATCACTGTACATTTCTGTTCTGTTTCCTATTCATATTTCTATTTTACTTCCTTCATTTAGCATTATGGACAGGGAAAGACCTAATCTAAGCTCTGCAAAAAAATATTTTGCCTTCAAATTCATACTATGATCGTAGCATGTATGGACTCGACTCATATGACTGGGATTTCCATGAAAAAGATTGTGGGCAGAAAATGGGTGATCACTGTACATTTTTCTTCTGTTTCCTATTTATATTTATATTTTACCTCCTCAATTCAGCATTATGGACAGGGAAAGACCTAATCTAAGATCTGCAAAAAATATTTTGCCTTCAAATTCATACCGTGATCGTAGCATGCATGGACTCGACACATATGACTGGGATTTCCACGAAAAAGTTTGTCGGCAGAAAATGGGTGATCACTGTACATTTCTCTTCTGTTTCCTATTTATGTTTTTATTTTACTTCCTTCATTTAGCATTATGGACAGGAAAAGACCTAATTTAAGATCTGCACAAAAATATTTTGCCTACAAATTCATGCCTTGATCGTAGTATGCATGGACTCGACTCATATGACTGGGATTTCCATGAAAAAGATTGTGGGCAGAAAATGGGTGATCACTGTACATTTCTCTTCTGTTTCCTATTTATATTTATATTTTACCTACTCAATTTAGCATTATGGACAGGGAACGACCTAATCTAAGATCTGCAAAAAAATATTTTGCTTTCAAATTCATACCGTGATTGTAGCATGCATGGACTCGACTCATATGACTGGGATTTCCATGAAAAAATTTGTGGCAGAAAATCGGTGATCACTGTACATTTCTCTTCTGTTTCTTATTTATATTTCTATTTTACTTCCTCAATTTAGCATTATGGACAGGGAAAGACCTAATCTAAGATCTGCAAAAAAATATTTTGCTTTCAAACTCATACCGTGATCGTAGCATGCATGGACTCGACTCATATGACTGGGATTTCCATGAAAAAGATTGTGGGTCGAAAATGGGTGATCACTGTACATTTCTCTTCTGTTTCCTATTTATATTTCTATTTTACTTCCTTCATTTAGCATTATGGACAGGGAAAGACCTAATCTAAGATCTGCACAAAAATATTTTGCCTTCAAATTCATACCGTGATCGTAGCATGCATGGACTCCACTCATATGACTGGGATTTCCATGAAAAAGATTGTGGGCAGAAAATGGGTGATCACTGTACATTTCTCTTCTGTTTCCTATTTATATTTATATTTTACCTACTCAATTTAGCATTATGGACAGGGAAAGACCTAATCTAAGATCTGCAAAAAAATATTTTGCTTTCAAATTCATACCGTGATTGTAGCATGCATGGACTCGACTCATATGACTGGGATTTCCATGAAAAAATTTGTGGGCAGAAAATCGGTGATCACTGTACATTTCTCTTCTGTTTCTTATTTATATTTCTATTTTACTTCCTCAATTTAGCATTATGGACAGGGAAAGACCTAATCTAAGATCTGCAAAAAAATATTTTGCTTTCAAATTCATACTGTGATCGTAGCATGCATGGACTCGACTCATATGACTGGGATTTCCATGAAAAAGATTGTGGGCCGAAAATGGGTGATCACTGTACATTTCTCTTCTGTTTCCTATTTATATTCATATTTTACCTCTTCAATTTAGCATTATGGATAGGGAAAGACCTAATCTAAAATCTGCACAAAAATATTTTGCTTTCAAATTCATACCGTGATCGTAGCATGCATGGACTCGACTCATATGACTGGGATTTCCATGAAAAAAATTGTGGGCCGAAAATGGGTGATCACTGTACATTTCTCTTCTGTTTCCTATTTATATTTCTATTTTACCTCCTCAATTTAGCATTATGGACAGGGAAAGACCTAATCTAAAATCTGCACAAAAATATTTTGCTTTCAAATTCATGCCGTGATCGTAGCATGCATGGACTCGAGTCATATGACTGGGATTTCCATGAAATAGATTGTGGGCCGAAAATGGGTGATCACTGTCCATTTCTCTTCTGTTTCCTATTTATATTTCTATTTTACCTCCTCAATTTAGCATTATGGACAGGGAAAGACCTAATCTAAAGTCTGCACAAAAATATTTTGCCTTCAAATTCATACCGTGATCGTAACATACATGGACTCGACTCATATGAGTGGGATTTCCATGAAAAAGATTGTGGGCCGAAAATGGGTGATCACTGTACATTTCTCTTCTGTTTCCTATTTATATCTATATTTTACCTCCTCAATTTAGCATTATGGACAGGGAAAGACCTAATCTAAAATCTGCAAAAAAATATTTTGCTTTCAAATTCATACCGTAATCATATCATGCATGGACTCGACTCATATGACCGGGATTTCCATGAAAAACATTGTGGGCCGAAAATGGGTTATCACTGTACATTTCTCTTCTGTTTTGTATTTATATTTATATTTTACCTCCTCAATTTAGCATTATGAACAGTGAAAGACCTAATCTAAGCTCTGCACAAAAATATTTTGCCTTCAAATTCATACCGTGATCGTAGCATGCATGGACTCGACTCATATGACTGGGATTTCCATGAAAAAGATTGTGGGCCGAAAATGGGTGATCACTGTACATTTCTCTTCTGTTTCCTATTTATATTTATATTTTACCTGCTCAATTTAGCATTATGGACAGGGAATGACCTCATCTAAGATCAACACAAAAATATTTTTCCTTCAAATTCCTACCGTGATCGTAGCATGCATGGACTCGACTCATATGACTAGGATTTCCATGAAAAAGATTGTGTGCTCAAAATTGGTGATCACTGTACATTTCTCTTCTGTTTCCTATTTATATTTATATTTTACTTCCTCAATTTAGCATTATGGACAGGGAAAGACCTAATCTAAGATCTGCAAAAAACTATTTTGCCTTCAAATTCATACCGTCATCGTAGCATGCATGGACTCGACTGATATGACTGGGATTTCCATGAAAAAGATTGTGGTCCGAAAATGGGTGATCACTGTACATTTCTCTCCCGTTTCCTATTTATATTTCTATTTTACTTCCTTCATTTAGCATTATGGACAGTGAAAGTCCTAATCTAAGCTCTGCACAAAAATATTGTCCCTTCAAATTCATACCGTGATCGTAGCATGCATGGAATCGACTCATATGACTGGGATTTCCATGAAAAAGATTGTGCGCCGAAAATGGGTGATCAATGTACATTTCTCTTCTGTGTCCTATTTACATTTCTATTTTACCTCCTCAATTTAGCATTATGGACAGGGAAAGACCTAATCTAAGATCTGCACTAAAATATATTGCCTTCAAATTCATACCGTGATCGTAGCATGCATGGACTCGACTCATATGACTGGGATTTCCAAGAAAAAGATTGTGGGCAGAAAATGGGTGATCACTGTACATTTCTCTTCTGTTTCCTATTTATATTTATATTTTATCTCCTCAATTTAGCATTATAACAAGGAAAGACGTAATCTAAGATCTGCAAAAAAATATTTTGCCTTCAAATTCATACCGTGATCGTAGCATGCATGGACTCGACTCATATGACTGGGATTTCCATGAAAAAGATGGTGGGCCGAAAATGGGTGATCACTGTACATTTCTCTTCTGTTTCCTATTTTCATTTCTATTCTGCCTCCTCAATTTAGCATTATGGTCAGGAAAAGACGTAATCTAAGCTCTGCACAAAAATATTTTGCCTTCAATTTCATACCGTGATCGTAGCATACATGAACACGACTGATATGACTGGGATTTCCATGAATACGATTGTGGGCCGAAAATGGGTGATCACTTTACATTTCTCTTCTGTTTCCTATTTATATTTATATTTCACCTCCTCAATTTAGCATTATGGCCAGGGAAAGACCTAATCTAAGCTCTGCACAAAAATATTTTGCCTTCAAATTCATACCGTGATCGTAGCATGCATGGACTCGACTCATATGACTGGGATTTCCATGAAAAAGATTGTGGGCCGCAAATGGGTGATCAATGTACCTTTCTCTTCTGTTTCCTATTTATATTTATATTTTACCTCCTCAATTTAGCATTATGGCCAGGGAAAGACCTAATCTAAGCTATGCACAAAAATATTTTGCCATCAAATTCATACCGTGATCGTAGCATGCATGGACTCGACTCATATGACTGAGACTTCCATGAAAAAGATTGTGGGCCGAAAATGGGTGATCACTGTACATTTCTCTTCTGTTTCCTATTTATATTTATATTTTACCTCCTCAATTTAGCATTATGGACAGGGAAAGACCTAATCTAAAATCTGCACAAAAATATTTTGACTTCAAATTCATACCGTGATCGTAGTATGCATGAACTCTACTCATATGACTGGGATTTCCATGAAAAAATTGTGGGCCGAAAATGGGTGATCACTGTACATTTCTCTTCTGTTTCCTATTTATATTTATATTTTACCTCCTCAATTTAGCATTATGGACAGGGAAAGACCTAATCTAAAGTCTGCACAAAAATATTTTGCCTTCAAATTCATACCATGATCGTAGCATGCATGGACTCGACTCATATGACTGGTATTTCCATGAAAAAGATTGTGGGCCGAAAATGGGTGATCACTGTACATTTCTCTTCTGTTTTCTAATTATATTTATATTTTACCTCCCCAATTTAGCATTATGAACAGTGAAAGACCTAATCTAAAATCTGCACAAAAATATTTTGCTTTCAAATTCATGCCGTGATCGTAGCATGCATGGACTCGACTCATATGACTGGGATTTCCATGAAAAAGATTGTGGGCCGAAAATGGGTGATCACTGTACATTTCTCTTCTGTTTCCTATTTATATTTATATTTTACCTCCTCAATTTAGCATTATGGTCAGGGAAAGACCTAATCTAAAATCTGCACAAAGATATTTTGCGTTCAAATTCATACCGTGATACTAGCATGCATGGAATCGACACATATGACTGGGATTTCCATGAAAAAGATTATGGGCCGAAAATGGGTGATCACTGTACATTTCTTTTCTATTTCCTATTTATATTTATATTTTACCTCCTCAATTTAGCATTATGAACAGTGAAAGACCTAATCTAAAATCTGCACAAAAATATTTTGCTTTCAAATTCATGCCGTGATCGTAGCATGCATGGACTCGACTCATATGACTGGGATTTCCATGAAAAAGATTGTGGGCCGAAAATGGGTGATCACTGTACATTTCTCTTCTGTTTCCTATTTATATTTATATTTTACCTCCTCAATTTAGCATTATGGACAGGGAAAGACCTAATCTAAAATCTGCACAAAGATATTTTGCGTTCAAATTCATACCGTGATACTAGCATGCATGGAATCGACACATATGACTGGGATTTCCATGAAAAAGATTATGGGCCGAAAATGGGTGATCACTGTACATTTCTTTTCTATTTCCTATTTATATTTATATTTTACCTCCTCAATTTAGCATTATGAACAGTGAAAGACCTAATCTAAAATCTGCACACAAATATTTTGCCTTCAAATTCATACCGTGATCGTAGCATGCATGGACTCGACTGATATGACTGGGATTTCCATGAAAAAGATTGTGGGCCGAAAATGGGTGATCACTGTACATTTCTCTTCTGTTTCCTATTTATATTTATATTTTACCTCCTCAATTTAGCATTATGGACAGGGAAAGAGCTAATCTAAAGTCTGCACAAAAATATTTTGCCTTCAAATTCATACCGTGATCGTAACATGCATGGACTCGACTCATATGAGTGGGATTTCCATGAAAAAGATTGTGGGCCGAAAATAGGTGATCACTGTACATTTCTCTTCTGTTTCCTATTTATATCTATATTTTACCTCCTCAATTTAGCATTATCGACAGGGAAAGACCTAATCTAAAATCTGCAAAAATTATTTTGCTTTCAAATTCATACCGTGATCGTAGCATGCATGGACTCGACTCATATGACCGGGATTTCCATGAAAAAGATTGTGGGCCGAAAATGGGTGATCACTGTACATTTCTCTTCTGTTTTCTATTTATATTTCTATTTTACCTCCTCAATTGAGCATTATGGCCAGGGAAAGATCTAATCTAAGCTCTGCACAAAAATATTTTGCCTTCAAAATCATACCGTGATCGTAGCATGCATGGACTCGACTCATATGACTGGGATTTCCATGAAAAAGATTGTGTGCCGAAAATGGGTGATCACTGTACATTTCTCTTCTGTTTCCTATTTATATTTATATTTTACCTCCTCAATTTAGCATTATGGACAGGGAAAGACCTAATCTAAAATCTGCACAAAAATATTTTGCCTTCAAATTCATACCGTGAACGTAGCATGCATGAACTCGACTCATATGACTGGGATTTCCCTGAAAAAGATTGTAGGCCGAAAATGGGTGATCACTGTACATTTCTCTTCTGTTTCCTATTTATATTTATATTATACCTCCTCAGTTTAGCATTATGGCCAGGGAAAGTCCTAATCTAAGCTCTGCACAAAAATATTTTGCCTTCAAATTCATACCGTGATCGTAGCATGCATGGACTCGACTCATACGACTGGGATTTCCATGAAAAAGATTGTGGGCCGAAAACGGGTGATCACTGTACATTTCTCTTCTGTTTCCTATTTATATTTATATTTTACCTCCTTAATTTAGCATTATGGACAGGGAAAGTTCTAAGTTCTGCACAAAAATGTTTTGCCTTCAAATTCATACCGTGATCTTAGCATGCATGGACTCGACTCATATTACTGGGATTTCCATGAAAAAGATTGTGGGCCGAAAATGGAAGATCACTGTACATTTCTCTTCTATTTCCTATTTATATTTATATTTTACCTCCTCAATTTAGTATTATGGCCAAAGAAAGACCTAATCTAAGCTCTGAACAAAAATATTTTGCCTTCAAATTCATACCGTGATCGTAGCATGCATGGACTCGACACATATGACTGGGATTTCCATGAAAAAGATTGTGGGCCGAAAATGGGTGATCACTGTACATTTCTCTTCTGTTTTCTATTAATATTTGTATTTAACCTCCTCAATTTAGCATTATGGACAGGGAAAGACCTAATCTAAGATCTGCACAAAAATATTTTGCTTTCAAATTCATACCGTGATCGTAGCATGCATGGACTCGACACATATGACTAGGATTTCCATGAAAAAGATGGTGGGCCGAAAATGGGTTATCACTGTACATTTCACTTCTGTTTCCTATTTATATTTCTATTTTACCTCCTCAATTTAGCATTATGGACAGGGAAAGACCTAATCTAAGATCTGCACAAAAATATTTTGCTTTCAAATTCATACCGTGATCGTAGCATGCATGGACTCGACTCATATGACTGGGATTTCCATGAAAAAGATTGTGAGCCGAAAATGGGTGATCACTGTACATTTCTCTTCTGTATTCTATTTATATTTCTATTTTACCTCCTCAATTTAGCATTATGGACAGGGAAAGACCTAATCTAAGCTCTGCACAAAAATATTTTTCCTTCAAATTCATACCGCGATCGTAGCATGCATGGACTCGACTCATATGACTTGGATTTCCATGAAAAAGATTGTGGGCAGAAAATGGGTGATCACTGTACATTTCTCTCCCGTTTCCTATTTCTATTTCTATTTTACTTCCTTCATTTAGCATTATGGACAGGGAAAGTCCTAATCTAAGCTCTGCACAAAAATATTTTTCCTTCAAATTCATACCGTGATCGTAGCATGCATGGAATCGACTCATATGACAGGGATTTCCATGAAAAAGATTGTGCGCCGAAAATGGGTGATCACTGTACATTTATCTTCTGTTTCCTATTTATATTTATATTTTACCTCCTCAATTTAGCATTATGGCCAGGGAAAGACCTAATCTAAGCTCTGCACAAAAATATTTTGCCTTCAAATTCATACCGTGATCGTAGCATGCATGGACTCGACTCATATGACTGGGATTTCCATGAAAAAGATTGTGGGCCGAAAATGGGTGATCACTGTACATTTCTCTTCTGTTTCCTATTTATATTTCTATTTTACCTCCTCAATTTAGCATTATGGACAGGGAAAAACCTAATCTAAGATCTGCACAAAAATATTTTGCTTTCAAATTCATACCGTGATCGTAGCATGCATGGACTCGACTCATATGACTGGGATTTCCATGAAAAAGATTGTGGGCAGAAAATGGGTGATCACTGTACATTTCTCTTCTGTTTCCGATTTATATTTCTATTTTACCTCCTCAATTTAGCATTATGGACAGGGAAAAACCTAATCTAAGATCTGCACAAAAATATTTTGCTTTCAAATTCATACCGTGATCGTAGCATGCATGGACTCGACTCATATGACTGGGATTTCCATGAAAAAGATTGTGGGCCGAAAATGGGTGATCACTGTACATTTCTCTTCTGTATTCTATTTATATTTCTATTTTACCTCCTCAATTTAGCATTATGGACAGGGAAAGACCTAATCTAAGCTCTGCACAAAAATATTTTGCCTTCAAATTCATACCGCGATCGTAGCATGCATGGACTCGACTCATATGACTTGGATTTCCATGAAAAAGATTGTGGGCCGAAAATGGGTGATCACTGTACATTTCTCTTCTGTTTCCTATTTATATTTCTATTTTACCTCCTCAATTTAGCATTATGGACAGGGAAAAACCTAATCTAAGATCTGCACAAAAATATTTTGCTTTCAAATTCATACCGTGATCGTAGCATGCATGGACTCGACTCATATGACTGGGATTTCCATGAAAAAGATTGTGGGCAGAAAATGGGTGATCACTGTACATTTCTCTTCTGTTTCCGATTTATATTTCTATTTTACCTCCTCAATTTAGCATTATGGACAGGGAAAAACCTAATCTAAGATCTGCACAAAAATATTTTGCTTTCAAATTCATACCGTGATCGTAGCATGCATGGACTCGACTCATATGACTGGGATTTCCATGAAAAAGATTGTGGGCCGAAAATGGGTGATCACTGTACATTTCTCTTCTGTATTCTATTTATATTTCTATTTTACCTCCTCAATTTAGCATTATGGACAGGGAAAGACCTAATCTAAGCTCTGCACAAAAATATTTTTCCTTCAAATTCATACCGCGATCGTAGCATGCATGGACTCGACTCATATGACTTGGATTTCCATGAAAAAGATTGTGGGCAGAAAATGGGTGATCACTGTACATTTCTCTCCCGTTTCCTATTTATATTTCTATTTTACTTCCTTCATTTAGCATTATGGACAGGGAAAGTCCTAATCTAAGCTCTGCACAAAAATATTTTTCCTTCAAATTCATACCGTGATCGTAGCATGCATGGAATCGACTCATATGACAGGGATTTCCATGAAAAAGATTGTGCGCCGAAAATGGGTGATCACTGTACATTTCTCTTCTGTTTCCTATTTATATTTATATTTTACCTCCTCAATTTAGCATTATGGCCAGGGAAAGACCTAATCTAAGCTCTGCACAAAAATATTTTGCATTCAAATTCATACCGTGATCGTAGCATGCATGGACTCGACTCATATGACTGGGATTTCCATGAAAAAGATTGTGGGCCGAAAATGGGTGATCACTGTACATTTCTCTTCTGTTTCCTATTTCTATTTCTATTTTACCTCCTCAATTTAGCATTATGGACAAGGAAAAACCTAATCTAAGATCTGCACAAAAATATTTTGCTTTCAAATTCATACCGTGATCGTAGCATGCATGGACTCGACTCATATGACTGGGATTTCCATGAAAAAGATTGTGGGCAGAAAATGGGTGATCATGGTACATTTCTCTTCTGTTTCCGATTTATATTTCTATTTTACCTCCTCAATTTAGCATTATGGACAGGGAAAAACCTAATCTAAGATCTGCACAAAAATATTTTGCTTTCAAATTCATACCGTGATCGTAGCATGCATGGACTCGACTCATATGACTGGGATTTCCATGAAAAAGATTGTGGGCCGAAAATGGGTGATCACTGTACATTTCTCTTCTGTTTCCTATTTATATTTATCTTTTACCTCCTCAATTTAGCATTATTGCCAGGGAAAGACCTAATCTAAGCTCTGCACAAAAATATTTTGCCTTCAAATTCATACCGTGATCGTAGCATGCATGGACTCGACTCATACGACTGGGATTTCCATGAAAAAGATTGTGGGGCGAAAACAGGTGATCACTGTACATTTATTTTCTGTTTCCTATTTATATTTCTATTATACCTCCTCAATTTAGCATTATGGCCAGGGAAAGTCCTAATCTAAGCTCTGCACAAATATATTTTACATTCAAATTCATACCGTGATCTTAGCATGCATGGACTCGACTCATATGACTTGGATTTCCATGAAAAAGATTGTGGGCAGAAAACGGGTGATCACTGTACATTTCTCTCCCGTTTCTTATTTATATTTCTATTTTACTTCCTTCATTTAGCATTATGGACAGGGAAAGTCCTAATCTAAGCTCTGCACAAAAATATTTTGCCTTCAAATACATACCGTGATCGTAGCATGCATGGACTCGGCTCATATAACTGGGATTTCCATGAAAAAGTTTTCTGGGCCGAAAATGGGTGATCACTGTACATTTCACTTCTGTTTGCTATTTATATTTCTATTTTACTTCCTCAATTTAGCATTATGGCCAGGGAGAGACCTAATCTAAGCTCTGCACAAAAATATTTTGCCTTCAAATTCATACCATGATCGTAGCATGCATGGACTCGACTCATATGACAGGGATTTCCTTGAAAAAGATTGTGGGCCGAAAATGGGTGATCACTGTACATTTCTCGTCTGTTTCCTATTTATATTTCTATTTTACCTCCTCAATTTAGCATTATGGACAGGGAAAGACCTAATCTAAAATCTGCACAAAAATATTTTACCTTCAAATTAATACCGTGATGGTAGCATGCATGGAATTAACTCAATGACTGGGATTTCCATGAAAAAGATTGTGGGCCGAAAATGGGTGATCACTGTACATTTCTCTTCTGTTTGCTATTTATATTTATATTTTACCTCCTCAATTTAGCATTATGGACAAGGAAAGACCTAATCTAAGCTCTGCACAAAAATATTTTGCCTTCAAATTCATACCGTGATCGTAGCATGCATGGACTCGAAACATATGACTGGGATTTCCATGAAAAAGATTGTGGGCCGAAAATGGGTGATCACTGTACATTTCTTTTCTGTTTCCTCTTTATATTTCTATTTTACCTCCTCAATTTAGCATTATGGACAGGGAAAGACCTAATCTAAAATCTGCACAAAAATATTTCGCCTTCAAATTCATACCGTGATCGTAGCATGCATGGAATCAACTCATATGACTGGGATTTCCATGAAAAAGATTGTGGGCCGAAAATGGATGATCACTGTACATTTCTCTTCTGTTTCCTATATATATTTATATTTTACCTCCTTAATTTAGCATTATGGACAGGGAAAGACCTAATGTAATCTCTGCAAAAAATATTTTGCTTTCAAATTCATACCGTGATCGTAGCATGTATGGACTCGACTCATATGACTGGGATTTCCATGAAAAAGATTGTGGGCCGACAATGGATGATCACTGTACATTTCTCTTCTGTTTCCTATTTATATATCTATTTTACCTCCTCAATTTAGCATTTTGGCCAGCGAAAGACCTAATCTAAGCTCTGCACAAAAATATATTGCCTTCAAATTCATACCGTGATCGTAGCATTAATGGACTCGACTCATATGACTGGTATTTCCATGAAAAAGATTGTGGGCAGAAAATGGGTGGTCACTGTACATTTCTCTTCTGTTTCCTATTTAGATTGCTATTTTACCTCCTCAATTTAGCATTACGGACAGGGAAAGACCTAATATAATCTCTGCAAAAAAATATTTTGCCTTCAAATTCATACCGTGATCGTAGCATGCATGAACACGACTCATATGACTGGGATTTCCATGAAAAAGATTGTTGGCAGAAAATGGGTGATCACTGTACATTTCTCTTCAGTTTCCTATTTATATTTTACTTCCTTCATTTAGCATTATGGACAGGGAAAGACCTAATCTAAGATCTGCAAAAAAATATTTTCCTTGAAATTCATACCGTGATCGTAGCATGCATGGACTCGACTCATATGACTAGGATTTCCATGAAAAAGATTGTGGGCCAAAAATGGGTGATCACTGTACATTTATCTTCTGTTTCCAATTTATATTTATATTTTACCTTTTCAATTTAGCATTATGGAGAGGGAAAGAGCTCATCTAAGATCTGCACAAAAATATTTTGCCTTCAAATTCATACCGTGATCGTAGCATGCATGGACTCAACTCATATGACTGGGATTTCCATGAAAAAGATTGTGGGCCGAAAATGGGTGATCACTGTACATTTCTCTTCTGTTTCCTATTTAGATTGCTATTTTACCTCCTCAATTTAGCATTATGGACAGGGAAAGACCTCATCTAAGATCTGCACAAAAATATTTTGCCTTCAAATTCATACCGTGATCGTAGCATGCATGGACTCGACTCATATGACTGGTAGTTCCATGAAAAAGATTGTGGGCAGAAAATGGGTGATCACTGTACATTTCTCTTCTGTTTCCTATTTAGATTTGTATTTTACCTCCTCAATTTAGCATTATGGACAGGGAAATATCAAATATAATCTCTGCAAAAAAATATTTTGCTTTCAAATTCATACCATGATCGTAGCATGCATGGACTCGACTTATATGACTGGGATTTCCATGAAAAAGATTGTGGGCCGAAAATGGGTGATCACTGTACATTTCTCTTCTGTTTCCTATTTATATTTATATTTTAGCTCCTCAATTTAGCATTATGGACAGGGAAAGACCTCATGTAAGATCTGCACAAAAATATTTTGCCTTCAAATTCATACCGTGATCGTAGCATGCATGGACTCGACTCATATGACTGGGAGTTCCATGAAAAAGATTGTGGGCCGAAAATGGGTGATCACTGTACATTTCTCTTCTGTTTCCTATTTATATTTCTATTTTACCTCCTCAATTTAGCATTATGGACAGGGAAAGATCAAATATAATCTCTGCAAAAAAATATTTTGCATTCAAATTCATACCATGATCGTAGCATGCATGGACTCGACTCATATGACTGGGATTTCCATGAAAAAGATTGTGGGCCGAAAATGGGTGATCACTGTACATTTCTCTTCTGTTTCCTATTTATATTTCTATTTTACCTCCTCAATTTAGCATTATGGACAGGGAAAGACCTCATCTAAGATCTGCACAAAAATATTTTGCCTTCAAATTCATACTGTGATCGTAGCATGCATGGACTCGACTCATATGACTGGGAGTTCCATGAAAAAGATTGTGGGTCGAAAATGGGTGATCACTGTACATTTCTCTTCTGTTACCTATTTATATATTTATTTTACCTCCTCAATTTAGCATTATGGACAGGGAAAGACCTAATCTACGATCTGCACAAAAATATTTTGCCTTCAAATTCATACCGTGATAGTAGCATGCATGGACTCGACTCATATGACTGGGATTTCCATGAAAAAGATTGTGGGCAGAAAATGGGTGATCACTGTACATTTCTCTTCTGTTTCCTATTTAGATTTCTATTTTACCTCCTCAATTTAGCATTATGGACAGGGAAAGACCTAATATAATCTCTGCAAAAAAATATTTTGCTTTCAAATTCATACTGTGATCGTAGCATGCATGGACTCGATTCATATGTCTGGGATTTCCATGAAAAAGATTGTGGGCCGAAAATGGGTGATCACTGTACATTTCTCTTCTGTTTCCTATTTATATTTATGTTTTACCTCCTCAATTTAGCATTATGGATAGGGAAAGACCTAATCTAAGCTCTGCACAAAAATATTTTGCCTTCAAATTCATACCGTGATAGTAGCATGCATGGACTCGACTCATATGACTGGGATTTCCATGAAAAACATTGTGGGCAGAAAATGGGTGATCACTGTACATTTCTCTTCTGTTTCCTATTCATATTTCTATTTTACCTCCTCAATTTAGCATTATGGACAGGGAAAGACCTAATCTAAAATCTGCACAAAAATATTTTGCCTTCAAATTCATACCGTGATCGTAGCATGCATGGACGCGATTCATATGACTGGGATTTCCATGAAAAAGATTGTGGGCAGAAAATGGGTGATCACTGTAGATTTCTCTTCTGTTTCCTATTTAGATTTGTATTTTACCTCCTCAATTTAGCATTATGGACAGGGAAATATCAAATATAATCTCTGCAAAAAAATATTTTGCTTTCAAATTCATACCATGATCGTAGCATGCATGGACTCGACTCATATGACTGGGATTTCCATGAAAAAGATTGTGGGCCGAAAATGGCTGATCACTGTACATTTCTCTTCTGTTTCCTATTTATATTTCTATTTTACCTCCTCAATTTAGCATTATGGACAGGGAAAGACCTCATCTAAGATCTGCACAAAAATATTTTGCCTTCAAATTCATACCGTGATCGTAGCATGCATGGACTCGACTCATATGACTGGGAGTTCCATGAAAAAGATTGTGGGCCGAAAATGGGTGATCACTGTACATTTCTCTTCTGTTTCCTATTTATATTTCTATTTTACCTCCTCAATTTAGCATTATGGACAGGGAAAGACCTCATCTAAGATCTGCACAAAAATATTTTGCCTTCAAATTCATACCGCGATCGTAGCATGCATGGACTCGACACATATGACTGGGATTTCCATGAAAAAGATTGTGGGCAGAAAATGGGTGATCACTGTACATTTCTCTTCTGTTTCCTATTTAGATTTGTATTTTACCTCCTCAATTTAGCATTATGGACAGGGAAAGATCAAATATAATCTCTGCAAAAAAATATTTTGCTTTCAAATTCATACCATGATCGTAGTATGCATGGACTCGACTCATATGACTGGGATTTCCATGAAAAAGATTGTGGGCAGAAAATGGGTGATCACTGAACATTTCTCTTCGGTTTCCTATTTATATTTCTACTTTACCTCCTCAATTTAGCATTATGGACAGAGAAAGACCTAATCTAAGATCTGCAAAAAAATATATTCCTTGAAATTCATACCGTGATCGTAGCATGCATGGACTCGACTCATATGACTAGGATTTCCATGAAAAAGATTGTGGGCAAAAAATGGGTGATCACTGTACATTTCTCTTCTGTTTCCAATTTATATTTATTTTTTACATCCTCAATTTAGCATTATGGAGAGGGAAAGAGATCATCTAAGATCTGCACAAAAATATTTTGCCTTCAAATTCATACCGTGATCGTAGCATGCATGGACTCGACTCATATGACTGGGATTTCCATGAAAAAGATTGTGGGCCGAAAATGGGTGATCACTGTACATTTCTCTTCTGTTTCCTATTCATATTTCTATTTTACCTCCTCAATTTAGCATTATGTACAGGGAAAGACCTAATCTAAAATCTGCACAAAAATATTTTGCCTTCAAATTCATACCGTGATCGTAGCATGCATGGACTCAACTCATACGACTGGGATTTCCATGAAAAAGATTGTGGCCCGAAAATGGGTGATCACTGTACATTTCTCTTCTGTTTGCTATTTATATTTATATTTTACCTCCTCAATTTAGCATTATGGACAGGGAAAGACCTCATCTAAGATCTGCACAAAAATATTTTGCCTTCAAATTCATACCGTGATCGTAGCATGCATGGACTCAACTCATACGACTGGGATTTCCATGAAAAAGATTGTGGCCCGAAAATGGGTGATCACTGTACATTTCTCTTCTGTTTGCTATTTATATTTATATTTTACATCCTCAATTTAGCATTATGGACAGGGAAAGACCTCATCTAAGATCTGCACAAAAATATTTTGCCTTCAAATTCATACCGTGATCGTAGCATGCATGGACATGACTCATATGACTTGGATTTCCATGAAAAAGATTGTGGGCAAAAAATGGGTGATCACGGTACATTTCTCTTCTGTTTCCTATTTATATTTATATTTTACCTCCTCAATTTAGCATTATGGACAGGGAAAGACCTAATCTAAAATCTGCACAAAAATATTTTGCCTTCAAATTCATACCGTGATCGTAGCATGCATGGACTCGACTCATATGACCGGGATTTCCATGAAAAAGATTGTGGGCCGAAAATGGGTGATCACTGTACATTTCTCTTCTGTATTCTATTGATATTTCTATTTTACCTCCTCAATTTAGCATCATGGACAGGGAAAGACCTAATCTAAAATCTGCACAAAAATATTTTGCCTTCAAATTCATACCGTGATCATAGCATGCATAGACTCGACTCATATCACTGGGATTTCCATGAAAAAGATTGTGGGCACAAAATGGGTGATCAATGTACATTTCTCTCCTGCTTTCTATTACTATTTCTGTTTTACTTCCTTAATTTAGCATTATGGGCAGGGAAAGACCTAATCTAAGATCTGCAAAAATATATTTTGCCTTCAAATTCATACCGTGATCGTAGCATGCATGGAGTCGACTCATATGACTGGGATTTCCATGAAAAATATTGTCGGCCGAAAATGGGTGATCACTGTACATTTCTCTTCTGTTTCCTATTTATATTTATATTTTGCCTCCTCAATTTAGCATTATGGACAGGGAAAGACCTAATCTAAAATCTGCACAAAAATATTTTGCCTTCAAATTCATACCGTGATCGTAGCTTGCATGGACTCGACTCATATGACTGGGATTTCCATGAAAAAGATTGTGGGCCAAAAATGGGTGATCACTGTCCATTTTTCTTCTGTTTTCTATTTATATTTCTATTTTACTTCCTCAATTTAGCATTATGGACAGGGAAAGACCTAATCTAAAATCTGCACAAAAATATTTTGCCTTCAAATTCATACCGTGATCGTAGCATGCAATCACTCCACTCATATGACTGGGATTTCAATGAAAAGATTGTGGGCCGAAAATGGGTGATCACTGTACATTTCTCTTCTGTTTCCTATTTACATTTATATTTTACCTACTCAATTTAGCATTATGGACAGGGAAAGACCTAATCTAAGCTCTGCACAAAAATATTTTGCCTTCAATTCATACCGTGATCGTAGGATGCATGGACTCGACTCATATGACTGGGATTTCCATGAAAAAGATTGTTGGCCGAAAATGGGTGATCACTGTACATTTCTCTTCTGTTTCCTATATATATTTCTATTTTACCTCCTAAATTTAGCATTATGGACAGGGAAAGACCTAATCTAAAATCTGCACAAAAATATTTTGCCTTCAAATTCATACCGTGATCGTAGCATGCATTGACTCGACTCATATGACTGGGATTTCCATGAAAAAGATTGTGGGCTGAAAATGGGTGATCACTGTACATTTCTCTTCCGTTTCCTATTTATATTTCTATTTTACTGCCTTCATTTACCATTATGGACAGGGAAAGTCCTAATCTAACATTTGCACAGAAATATTTTGTCTTCAAATTCATACCATGATCGTAGCATGCATGGACTCGACTCATATGACTGGGATTTCCAGGAAAATATTGTGGGCAGAAAATGGGTGATCACTGTACATTTCTATTCTGTTTCCTATATATATTTTTATTTTACCTCCTCAATTTAGCATTATGGACAGGTAAAAGCCCTAATCTAACATCTGCCCAAAAATATTTTGCCTTAAATTTCATACTGTGATCGTAGCATGCATGGATTCGACTCATATGACTGGGATTTCCATGAAAAAGTTGCTCGGCCGTAAATGGGTGATCACTGTACATTTCTCTTCTGTTTCTTATTCATATTTATATTTTACCACCTCAATTTAGCATTATGGATAGGGAAAGACCTAATCTAAGCTCTGCACAAAAATATTTTGCCTTCAAATTCATACCGTGATCGTAGCATGCATGGACTCGACTAATATGACTGGGATTTCCATGAAAAAGCTTGTGGGCAGAAAATGGAGGATCACTGTACATTTCTCTTCTGTTTCCTATTTATATTTCTATTTTACCTCCTCAATTTAGCCTTATGGACAGGGAAAGACCTAATCTAAGCTCTGCACAAAATTATTTTGCCTGCAAATTCATTCCGTGATCGTAGCATGCATGGACTCGACTAATATGACTGGGATTTCCATTAAAAAGATTGTGGGCCGAAAATGGGTGATCACTGTACATTTCTATTCTGTTTCCTATTTTTATTTCTATTTTACCTCCTCAATTTAGCATTATGGACAGGGAAAGACCTAATCTAAAATCGGCACACAAATATTTTGGCCTCAATTTCATACCGTGATCGTAGCATGCATGAACTCTACTCATATGGCTGGGATTTCCATGAAAAAGATTATCGGCCGAAAATGGGTGATCACTGTACATTTGTCTTCTGTATTCTATTTATATTTCTATTTTACCTCCTCAATTTACCATTATGGACAGGGAAAGACCTAATCTAAGATCTGCACAAAAATATTTTGCCTTCAAATTCATACCGTGATCGTAGCATGCATGGACTCGACTCATATGACTGGGATTTCCATGAAAAAGATTGTGGGCCGAAAATGGGTGATCACTGTACATTTCTCTTTTTTTTTTTTATTCATATTTCTATTTTTCCTCCTCAATTTAGCATTATGGCCACGGAAAGACCTAAACTAAGCTCTGCACAAAAATATTTTGCCTTCAAATTCATACCGTGATCGTAGCATGCATGGACTCGTCTCATATGACTGGGATTTCCATGAAAAAGATTGTGGGCCGAAAATGGGTGATCACTGTACATTTCTCTTCTGTTTCCTATTTATATTTCTATTTTACCTCCTCAATTTAGCATTATGGACAGGGAAAGACCTAATCTAAGATCTGAACAAAAATATTTTGCTTTAAAATTCATACCGTGATCGTAGCATACATGGACTCGACTCATATGACTGGGATTTCCATGAAAAAGATTGTGGGCCGAAAATGGGTGATCACTGTACATTTCTCTGCTGTTTCCTATTTATATTTATATTTTACCTCCTCAATTTAGCATTATGGTCAGGGAAAGACCTAATCTAAGCTCTGCACAAATATATTTTGCCTTCAAATTCATACCGTGATGGTAGCATGCATGGACTCGGCTCATATGACTGGGATTTCCATGAAAAAGTTTGTGGGCCGGAAATGGGTGATCACTGTACATTTCTCTTCTGTTTCCTATTTACATTTATATTTTACCTACTCAATTTAGCATTATGGACAGGGAAAGACCTAATCTAAGCTCTGCACAAAAATATTTTGCCTTCAATTCATACCGTGATCGTAGGATGCATGGACTCGACTCATATGACTGGGATTTCCATGAAAAAGATTGTTGGCCGAAAATGGGTGATCACTGTACATTTCTCTTCTGTTTCCTATATATATTTCTATTTTACCTCCTAAATTTAGCATTATGGACAGGGAAAGACCTAATCTAAAATCTGCACAAAAATATTTTGCCTTCAAATTCATACCGTGATCGTAGCATGCATTGACTCGACTCATATGACTGGGATTTCCATGAAAAAGATTGTGGGCTGAAAATGGGTGATCACTGTACATTTCTCTTCCGTTTCCTATTTATATTTCTATTTTACTGCCTTCATTTACCATTATGGACAGGGAAAGTCCTAATCTAACATTTGCACAGAAATATTTTGTCTTCAAATTCATACCATGATCGTAGCATGCATGGACTCGACTCATATGACTGGGATTTCCAGGAAAATATTGTGGGCAGAAAATGGGTGATCACTGTACATTTCTATTCTGTTTCCTATATATATTTTTATTTTACCTCCTCAATTTAGCATTATGGACAGGTAAAAGACCTAATCTAACATCTGCCCAAAAATATTTTGCCTTAAATTTCATACTGTGATCGTAGCATGCATGGATTCGACTCATATGACTGGGATTTCCATGAAAAAGTTGCTCGGCCGTAAATGGGTGATCACTGTACATTTCTCTTCTGTTTCTTATTCATATTTATATTTTACCACCTCAATTTAGCATTATGGATAGGGAAAGACCTAATCTAAGCTCTGCACAAAAATATTTTGCCTTCAAATTCATACCGTGATCGTAGCATGCATGGACTCGACTAATATGACTGGGATTTCCATGAAAAAGCTTGTGGGCAGAAAATGGAGGATCACTGTACATTTCTCTTCTGTTTCCTATTTATATTTCTATTTTACCTCCTCAATTTAGCCTTATGGACAGGGAAAGACCTAATCTAAGCTCTGCACAAAATTATTTTGCCTGCAAATTCATTCCGTGATCGTAGCATGCATGGACTCGACTAATATGACTGGGATTTCCATTAAAAAGATTGTGGGCCGAAAATGGGTGATCACTGTACATTTCTATTCTGTTTCCTATTTTTATTTCTATTTTACCTCCTCAATTTAGCATTATGGACAGGGAAAGACCTAATCTAAAATCGGCACACAAATATTTTGGCCTCAATTTCATACCGTGATCGTAGCATGCATGAACTCTACTCATATGGCTGGGATTTCCATGAAAAAGATTATCGGCCGAAAATGGGTGATCACTGTACATTTGTCTTCTGTATTCTATTTATATTTCTATTTTACCTCCTCAATTTACCATTATGGACAGGGAAAGACCTAATCTAAGATCTGCACAAAAATATTTTGCCTTCAAATTCATACCGTGATCGTAGCATGCATGGACTCGACTCATATGACTGGGATTTCCATGAAAAAGATTGTGGGCCGAAAATGGGTGATCACTGTACATTTCTCTTTTTTTTTTTTATTCATATTTCTATTTTTCCTCCTCAATTTAGCATTATGGCCACGGAAAGACCTAAACTAAGCTCTGCACAAAAATATTTTGCCTTCAAATTCATACCGTGATCGTAGCATGCATGGACTCGTCTCATATGACTGGGATTTCCATGAAAAAGATTGTGGGCCGAAAATGGGTGATCACTGTACATTTCTCTTCTGTTTCCTATTTATATTTCTATTTTACCTCCTCAATTTAGCATTATGGACAGGGAAAGACCTAATCTAAGATCTGAACAAAAATATTTTGCTTTAAAATTCATACCGTGATCGTAGCATACATGGACTCGACTCATATGACTGGGATTTCCATGAAAAAGATTGTGGGCCGAAAATGGGTGATCACTGTACATTTCTCTGCTGTTTCCTATTTATATTTATATTTTACCTCCTCAATTTAGCATTATGGTCAGGGAAAGACCTAATCTAAGCTCTGCACAAATATATTTTGCCTTCAAATTCATACCGTGATGGTAGCATGCATGGACTCGGCTCATATGACTGGGATTTCCATGAAAAAGTTTGTGGGCCGGAAATGGGTGATCACTGTACATTTCTCTTCTGTTTTCTATTTATATTTATATTTTACCTCCTAAATTTAGCATTATGGACAGGGAAAGACCTAATCTAAGATCTGCACAAAAATATTTTACCTTCAAATTCATACCGTGATGGTAGCATGCATGGACTAGACTCATATGACTGGGATTTCAATGAAAAAGATTGTGGGCCAAAAATGGGTGATCACTGTACATTTTTCTTCTGTTTCATATATATATTTATATTTTACCTCCTCAATTTAGCATTATGGCCAGGAAAAGACCTAATGTAATCTCTGCCAAAAAATATTTCGCTTTCAAATTCATACCGTGATCGTAGCATGTATGGACTCGACTCACATGACTGGGATTTCCATGAAAAAGATTGTGGGCCGAAAATTGGTGATCACTGTACATTTCTCTTCTGTTTCCTAATTATATCTCTATTTTACCCCCTCAATTTAGCATTATGGATAGGGAAAGACCTAATCTAAGCTCTGCACAAAAATATTTTGCCATCGAATTCATACCGTGATGGTAGCATGCATGGACTCGACTCATATGACTGGGATTTCCATGAAAAAGATAGTGGGCCGAAAATGGGTTATCACTGTACATTTCACTTCTGTTTCCTATTTATATTTCTATTTTACCTCCTCAATTTAGCATTATGGACAGGGAAAGACCTAATCTAAGATCTGCACAAAAATATTTTGCTTTCAAGTTCATACCGTGATCGTAGTATGCATGGACTCGACTCATATGACTGGGATTTCCATGAAAAAGATTGTGGGCCGAAAATGGGTGATCACTGTACATTTCTCTTCTGTATTCTATTTGTATTTCTATTTTACCTCCTCAATTTAGCATTATGGACAGGGATAGACCTAATCTAAGCTCTGCACAAAAATATTTTGCCTTCAAATTCATACCGCGATCGTAGCATGCATGGACACGACTCATATGACTGGGATTTCCATGAAAAAGATAGTGGGCCGAAAATGGGTTATCACTGTACATTTCTCTTCTGTTTCCTATTTATATTTATATTTTACCTCATCAATTTAGCATTATGGACAGGGAAAGACCTAATCTAAAATCTGCACAAAAATATTTTGCCTTCAAATTCATACCATGATCGTAGCATGCATGACCTCGACTCATATGACTGGGTTTTCCATGAAAAAGATTGTGGGCCGAAAATGGGATATCACTGTACATTTCTCTTCTGTTTCCTATTTATATTTCTATTTTACCTCCTCAATTTAGCATTATGGTAGGGAAAGACCTAATCTAAGCTCTGCACAAAAATATTTTGCCTTCAAATTCATTCCGTGATGGTAGCATGCATGGACTCGGCTCATAAGACTGGGATTTCCATGAAAAAGATTGTGGGCCGAAAATGGGTGATCACTGTACATTTCTCTTCTGTTTTCTATATATATTCATATTTATCTCCTCAATTTAGCATTATGGACAGGGAAAGACCTAATATAATCTCTGCAAAAAAATATTTTGCTTTCAAATTCATACTGTGATCGTAGCATGTATGGACTCGACTCATATGACTGGGATTTCCATGAAAAAGATTGTGGGCCGAAAATGGGTGATCACTGTACATTTCTCTTCTGTTTCCTATTTATATATCTATTTTACCTCCTCAATTTAATATTATGGCCAGGGAAAGTCCTAATCTAAGCTCTGCACAAAAATATTTTGCCTTCAAATTCATACCGTGATCGTAGCATGCATGGACTCGGCTCATATGACTGGGATTGCCATGTAAAAGTTCCTGGGCCGAAAATGGGTGATCACTGTACATTTCTCTTCTGTTTCCTATTTATATTTATATTTTACCTCATCAATTTAGCATTATGGACAGGGAAAGACCTAATCTAAAATCTGCACAAAAATATTTTGCCTTCAAATTCATACCGTGATCGTATGATGCATGGACTCAGCTCATATGACTGGGATTTCCATGAAAAAGTTTCTGGGCCGAAAATGGGTGATCACTGTACGTTTCTCTTCTGTTAACTATTTATATTTATATTTTACCTACTCAATTTAGCATTATGGAGAGGGAAAGACCTAATCTAAAATCTGCACAAAAATATTTTGCCTTCAAATTCATACCATGATCGTAGCATGCATGAACTCGACTCATATGACTGGGATTTCCATGAAAAAGATTGTGGGCCGAAAATGGGTGATCACTGTACATTTCTCTTCTGTTTCCTATTTATATTTCTATTTTACCTACTCAATTTAGCATTATGGACAGGGAAAGACCTAATCTAAAATCTGCACAAAAATATTTTGCCTTCAAATTCATACCGTGATCGTAGCTTGCATGGACTCGACTCATATGACTGGGATTTCCATGAAAAAGATTGTGGGCCAAAAATGGGTGATCACTGTCCATTTTTCTTCTGTTTTCTATTTATATTTCTATTTTACTTCCTCAATTTAGCATTATGGACAGGGAAAGACCTAATCTAAAATCTGCACAAAAATATTTTGCCTTCAAATTCATACCGTGATCGTAGCATGCAATCACTCCACTCATATGACTGGGATTTCAATGAAAAAGATTGTGGGCAGAAAATGGGTGATCACTGTACATTTCTCTTCTGTTTCCTATTTACATTTATATTTTACCTACTCAATTTAGCATTATGGACAGGGAAAGACCTAATCTAAGCTCTGCACAAAAATATTTTGCCTTCAATTCATACCGTGATCGTAGGATGCATGGACTCGACTCATATGACTGGGATTTCCATGAAAAAGATTGTTGGCCGAAAATGGGTGATCACTGTACATTTCTCTTCTGTTTCCTATTTATATTTCTATTTTACTGCCTTCATTTACCATTATGGACAGGGAAAGTCCTAATCTAACATTTGCACAGAAATATTTTGTCTTCAAATTCATACCATGATCGTAGCATGCATGGACTCGACTCATATGACTGGGATTTCCAGGAAAATATTGTGGGCAGAAAATGGGTGATCACTGTACATTTCTATTCTGTTTCCTATATATATTTTTATTTTACCTCCTCAATTTAGCATTATGGACAGGGAAAGACCTAATCTAACATCTGCCCAAAAATATTTTGCCTTAAATTTCATACTGTGATCGTAGCATGCATGGATTCGACTCATATGACTGGGATTTCCATGAAAAAGTTGCTCGGCCGTAAATGGGTGATCACTGTACATTTCTCTTCTGTTTCTTATTCCTATTTATATTTTACCACCTCAATTTAGCATTATGGATAGGGAAAGACCTAATCTAAGCTCTGCACAAAAATATTTTGCCTTCAAATTCATACCGTGATCGTAGCATGCATGGACTCGACTAATATGACTGGGATTTCCATGAAAAAGCTTGTGGGCAGAAAATGGATGATCACTGTACATTTCTCTTCTGTTTCCTATTTATATTTCTATTTTACCTCCTCAATTTAGCCTTATGGACAGGGAAAGACCTAATCTAAGCTCTGCACAAAATTATTTTGCCTGCAAATTCATGCCGTGATCGTAGCATGCATGGACTCGACTAATATGACTGGGATTTCCATTAAAAAGATTGTGGGCCGAAAATGGGTGATCACTGTACATTTCTATTCTGTTTCCTATTTATATTTCTATTTTACCTACTCAATTTAGCATTATGGCCAGGGAAAGACCTAATCTAAGCTCTGCAAAAAATTTTTTTGCCTTTAAATACATACCGTGATCGTAGCATGCATGGACTCGAGACATATGACTGGGATTTCCATGAAAAAGATTGTGGGCAGAAAATGGGTGATCACTGTACATTTCTCTTCTGTTTCCTATTTTTATTTCTATTTTACCTCCTCAATTTAGCATTATGGACAGGGAAAGACCTAATCTAAAATCGGCACACAAATATTTTGGCCTCAATTTCATACCGTGATCGTAGCATGCATGAACTCTACTCATATGGCTGGGATTTCCATGAAAAAGATTATGGGCCGAAAATGGGTGATCACTGTACATTTCTCTTCTGTATTCTATTTATATTTCTATTTTACCTCCTCAATTTACCATTATGGACAGGGAAAGACCTAATCTAAGATCTGCACAAAAATATTTTGCCTTCAAATTCATACCGTGATCGTAGCATGCATGGACTCGACTCATATGACTGGGATTTCCATGAAAAAGATTGTGGGCCGAAAATGGGTGATCACTGTACATTTCTCTTTTTTTTTTTTATTCATATTTCTATTTTTCCTCCTCAATTTAGCATTATGGCCAGGGAAAGACCTAAACTAAGCTCTGCACAAAAATATTTTGCCTTCAAATTCATACCGTGATCGTAGCATGCATGGACTCGTCTCATATGACTGGGATTTCCATGAAAAACATTGTGGGCCGAAAATGGGTGATCACTGTACATTTCTCTTCTGTTTCCTATTTATATTTCTATTTTACCTCCTCAATTTAGCATTATGGACAGGGAAAGACCTAATCTAAGCTCTGCACAAATATATTTTGCCTTCAAATTCATACCGTGATGGTAGCATGCATGGACTCGGCTCATATGACTGGGATTTCCATGAAAAAGTTTGTGGGCCGAAAATGGGTGATCACTGTACATTTCTCTTCTGTTTTCTATTTATATTTATATTTTACCTCCGAAATTTAGCATTATGGACAGGGAAAGACCTAATCTAAGATCTGCACAAAAATATTTTACCTTCAAATTCATACCGTGATGGTAGCATGCATGGACTAGACTCATATGACTGGGATTTCAATGAAAAAGATTGTGGGCCAAAAATGGGTGATCACTGTACATTTTTCTTCTGTTTCATATATATATTTATATTTTACCTCCTCAATTTAGCATTATGGCCAGGAAAAGACCTAATGTAATCTCTGCAAAAAAATATTTCGCTTTCAAATTCATACCGTGATCGTAGCATGTATGGACTCGACTCACATGACTGGGATTTCCATGAAAAAGATTGTGGGCCGAAAATTGGTGATCACTGTACATTTCTCTTCTGTTTCCGAATTATATCTCTATTTTACCCCCTCAATTTAGCATTATGGACAGGGAAAGACCTAATCTAAGATCTGCACAAAAATATTTTGCTTTCAAGTTCATACCGTGATCGTAGTATGCATGGACTCGACTCATATGACTGGGATTTCCATGAAAAAGATTGTGGGCCGAAAATGGGTGATCACTGTACATTTCTCTTCTGTATTCTATTTGTATTTCTATTTTACCTCCTCAATTTAGCATTATGGACAGGGAAAGACCTAATCTAAAATCTGCACAAAAATATTTTGCCTTCAAATTCATACCATGATCGTAGCATGCATGACCTCGACTCATATGACTGGGTTTTCCATGAAAAAGATTGTGAGCCGAAAATGGGATATCACTGTACATTTCTCTTCTGTTTCCTATTTATATTTCCATTTTACCTCCTCAATTTAGCATTATGGACGGGGAAAGACCTAATCTAAAATCTGCACAAAAATATTTTGCCTTCAAATTCATTCCGTGATGGTAGCATGCATGGACTCGACTCATATGACTGGGATTTCCATGAAAAAGATTGTGGGCAGAAAATGGGTGATCACTGTACATTTCTCTTCTGTTTCCTATTTATATTTCTATTTTACCTCCTCAATTTAGCATTATGGTAGGGAAAGACCTAATCTAAGATCTGCACAAAAATATTTTGCCTTCAAATTCATACCGTGATCGTAGCATGCATGGACTCGACTCATATGACTGGGATTTCCATGAAAAAGATTGAGTGCAGAAAATGGGTGATCACTGTACATTTCTCGTCTGGTTCCTATTTATATTTATATTTTACCTCCTCATTTTAGCATTATGGACAGGGAAAGACATAATCTAAAACCTGCACAAAAATATTTTGCCTTCAAATTTATACCGTGATCGTAGCATGCATGGACTCGACTCATATGACTAGGATTTCCATGAAAAAGATTGTGGGCCGAAAATGGGTGATCACTGTACATTTCTCGTCTGGTTCCTATTTATATTTATATTTTACCTCATCATTTTAGCATTATGGACAGGGAAAGACCTAATCTAAGATCTGCACAAAAATATTTTGCCTTCAAATTCATACCGTGATCGTAGCATGCATGGACTCGACTCATATGACTGGGATTTCCATGAAAAAGATTGAGTGCAGAAAATGGGTGATCAGTGTCCATTTCTCGTCTGTTTCTTATTTATATTTATATTTTACCTCCTCATTTTAGCATTATGGACAGGGAAAGACCTAATCTAAAATCTGCACAAAAATATTTTGCCTTCAAATTCATACCGTGATCGTAGCATGCATGGACTCGACTCATATGACTGGGATTTCCATGAAAAAGATTGTGGGCCGAAAATGGGTGATCACTGTACATTTCTCTTCTGTTTCCGATTTATATTTCTATTTTACCTCCTCAATTTAGCATCATGGACAGGGAAAGACCTAATCTAAGATCTGCACAAAAATATTTTGCCTTCAAATTCATACCGTGATCGTAGCATGCATGGACTCGGCTCATATAACTGGGATTTCCACGAAAAAGATTGTGGGCCGAAAATGGGTGATCACGGTACACTTCTCTTCTGTTTCCTATTTATATTTCTATTTTACCTCCTCAATTTTGCATTATGGACAGGGAAAGACCTCATCTAAGATCTGCACAAAAATATTTTGCCTTCAAATTCATACCGTGATCGTAGCATGCATGGACTCGTCTCATATGACTGGGATTTCCATGAAAAAGATTGTGGGCCGAAAATGGATGATCACTGTACATTTCTCTTCTGTTTCCTATTTATATTTCTATTTTACCTCATAAATTTAGCATTATGTACAGGGAAAGACCTAATCTAAGATCTGCACAAAAATATTTTGCCTTCAAATTTATACCGTGATCGTAGCATGTATGGACTTGACTCATATGACTAGGATTTCCATGAAAAAGATTGTGGGCCGAAAATGGGTGATCACGGTACACTTCTCTTCTGTTTCCTATTTATATTTCTATTTTACCTCCTCAATTTAGAATAATGGTCAGGGAAAGACCTAATCTAAGCTCTGCACAAAAATATTTTGTCTTCAAATTCATACCGTGATCGTAGCATGCATGGACTCGACTCGTATGACTGGGATTTCCATGAAAAAGATTGTGGGCCGAAAATGGGTGATCACTGTACATTTCTCTTCTGTTTCCTATTTATATTTATATTTTACCTCCTCAATTTAGCATTATGGACAGGGAAAGACCTAATCTAAGCTCTGAACAAAAATATTTTGCCTTCAAATTTATATCGTGATCGTAGCATGTATGGACACGACTCATATGACTAGGATTTCCATGAAAAAGATTGTGGGCCGAAAATGGGTGATCACTGTACATTTCTCTTCTTTTTCCTATTTATATTTCTATTTTACCTCCTCAATGTAGCATTATGGCCAGGAAAAACCTAATCTAAGCTCTGTACAAAAATATTTTTTCTTCAAATTCATACCGTGATCGTAGCATGCATGGAGTCGACTCATATGACTGGGATATCCATGAAAAAGATTGTGGGCCGAAAATGGGTGATCACGGTACACTTCTCTTCTGTTTCCTATTTATATATCTATTTTACCTCCTCAATTTTGCATTATGGACAGGGAAAGACCTCATCTAAGATCTGCACAAAAATATTTTGCCTTCAAATTCATACCGTGATCGTAGCATGCATGGACTCGACTCATATGACTGGGATTTCCATGAAAAAGATAGTGGGCCGAAAATGGGTGATCACTGTACATTTCTCTTCTGTTTCCTATTTATATTTCTATTTTACCTCCTCAATTTAGAATTATGGTCAGGGAAAGACCTAATCTAAGCTCTGCACAAAAATATTTTGCCTTCAAATTCATACCGTGATCGTAGCATACATGGACTCGACTCGTATGACTGGGATTTCCATGAAAAAGATTGTGGGCCGAAAATGGGTGATCACTGTACATTTCTCTTCTGTTTCCTATTTATATTTCTATTTTACCTCCTCAATTTAGCATTATGGACAGGGAAAGACCTAATCTAAGATCTGCACAAAAATATGTTGCCTTCAAATTTATACCGTGATCGTAGCATGTATGGACTCGACTCATATGACTAGGATTTCCATGAAAAAGATTGTGGGCCGAAAATGGGTGATCACTGTACATTTCTCGTCTGTTTCCTATTTATATTTATATTTTACCTCCTCATTTTAGCATTATGGACAGGGAAAGACCTAATCTAAAATCTGCACAAAAATATTTTGCCTTCAAATTCATACCGTGATCGTAGCATGTATGGACTCGACTCATATGACTGGGATTTCCATGAAAAAGATTGTGGGCCGAAAATGGGTGATCACTGTACATTTCTCTTCTGTTTCCTATTTAGATTTCTATTTTACCTCCTCAATTGAGCATTATGGACAGGGAAAGACGTAATATAATCTCTGAAAAAAATATTTTGCTTTCAAATTCATACCGTGATCGTAGCATGTATGGACTTGACTCATATGACTGGGATTTCCATGAAAAAGTTTGTGGGCCGAAAATCTGTTATCACTGTACATTTCTCTTCTGTTTCCTATTTATATATCTATTTTACCTCCTCAAGTTAGCATTATAGCCAGGGAAATACCTAATCTAAGCTCTGCACAAAAATATTTTGCCTTCAAATTCATACCGTGATCGTAGCATGCATGGACTCGGCTCATATGACTGGGATTTCCATGAAAAAGATTGTGGGCCGAAAATGGGTGATCACGGTACACTTCTCTTCTGTTTCCTATTTATATTTCTATTTTACCTCCTCAATTTTGCATTATGGACAGGGAAAGACCTCATCTAAGCTCTGCACAAAAATATTTTGCCTTCAAATTCATACCGTGATCGTAGCATGCATGGACACGACTCATATGACTGGGATTTCCATGTAAAAGATTGTGGGCCGAAAATGGGTGATAATTGTATATTTCTCTTCTGTTTCCTATTTATATTTCTATATTACTTCCTCAATTTAGCAATATGGCCTGGGAAAGACCTAATCTAATATCTGCAAAAAAATATTTTGCCTTCAAATTCATACCGTGATCGTAGCATGCATGGACTCGACTCATATGACTGGGATTTCCATGAAAAAGATTGTGGGCTGAAAATGGGTGACCACTGAACATTTCTCTTCTGTTTCCTCTTTATATTTATATTTTACCTCCTTCAAATTAGCATTATGGACAGGGAAAGACCTAATCTAAGATCTGCACAAAAATATTTCGCCTTCAAATTCATACCGTGTTCGTAGCATGCATGGACTCGACTCATATGACTGGGATTTCCATGAAAAAGATTGTGGGCCGAAAATGGGTGATCACTGTATATTTCTCTTCTGTTTCCTATTTATATTTCCATTTTACCTCCTCAATTTAGCATTATGGACAAGGAAAGACCTAATCTAAGATCTGCACAAAAATATTTTGCCTTCAAATTTACACCGTGATCGTAGCATGCATGGACTCGACTCATATGACTGGGATTTCCATGAAAAAGATTGTGGGCCGAAAATGGGTGATCACTGTACATTTCTCTTCTGTTTCCAATTTATATATATATTTTACCTCCTCAATTTAGCATTATGGCCAGGCAAAGACCTAATCTAAGCTCTGCACAAAAATATTTTGCCTTCAAATTCATACTGTGATCGTAGCATGCATGGACTCGACTCATATGACTGGGATTTCCATGAAAAAGATTGTGGGCCGAAAATGGTTGATCACTGTACATTTCTATTCTGTTTCCTATTTATATTTATATTTTCCTTCCTCAATATAGCATTATGAACAGGGAAAGACATAATCTAAGCTATGCACAAAAATATTTTGCCTTCAAATTGATACCGTGATCGTAGCATGCATGGACTGGACTCATATGACTGGGATTTCCATGAAAAAGATTGTGGGCCGAAAATGGGTGATCACTGTACATTTCTCTTCTGTTTCCTATTAAAATTTCTATTTTACCTCCTCAATTTAGCATTATGGACAGGGAAAGACCTAATCGAAAATCTGCACAAAAATATTTTGCCTTCAAATTCATACCGTGACCGTAGCATGCATGGACTCAACTCATATGACTGGGATTTCCATGAAAAAGATAGTGGGCAGAAAATGGGTGATCACTGTACATTTCTCTTCTGTTTCCTATTTATATTTATATTTTACCTCCTCAATTTAGCAATATGGCCAGGGAAAGACCTAATCAAAGCTCTGCACAAAAATATTTTGCCTTCAAATTCATACCGTGACCGTAGCATGCATGGACTCAACTCATATGACTGGGATTTCCATGAAAAAGATAGTGGGCAGAAAATGGGTGATCACTGTACATTTCTCTTCTGTTTCCTATTTATATTTATATTTTACCTCCTCAATTTAGCAATATGGCCAGGGAAAGACCTAATCTAAGTTCTGCACAAAAATATTTTGCCTTCAAATTCATACCGTGATCGTAGCATGCATGGACTCGACTCATATGACTGGGATTTCCATGAAAACGATTGTGGGCTGAAAATGGGTGATCACTGTACATTTCTCTTCTGTTTCCTATTTATATTTATATTTTACCTCCTCAATTTAGCATTATGGACAGGGAAAGACCTAATCTAAAATCTGCACAAAAATATTTTGCCTTCAAATTCATACCGTGATCGTAGAATGCATGGACCGACTCATATGACTGGGATTTCCATGAAAAATATTGTGGGCAGAAAATGGGTGATCACTGTACATTTCTCTTCTGATTCCTATTTATATATCTATTTTACCTCCTCAATTTAGCATTATGGCCAGGAAATATCTAATCTAATCTCTGCACAAAAATATTTTGCCTTCAAATTCATACCGTGATCGTAGCATGCATGGACTCGGCTCATATGACTGGGATTTCCATGAAAAAGATTGTGGGCCGAAAATGGGTGATCACTGTACATTTCTCTTCTGTTTCCTATTCATATTTATATTTTACCTCCTCAATTTAGCATTATGGACAGGGAAAGACCTAATCTAAGATCTGCACAAAAATATTTTGCCTTCAAATTCATACTGTGATCGTAGCATGCATGGACTCGACGCATATGACTGGGATTTCCATGAAAAAGATTGTGGGCAGAAAATGGGTGATCACTGTACATTTCTCTTCTGTTTCCTATTTATATTTATATTTTACCTCATCAATTTAACATTATGGACAGGGAAAAACCACATATAATCTATGCAAAAAAATATTTTGCTTTCAAATTCATACCGTGATCGTAGCATGTATGGACTCGACTCATATGACTGGGATTTCCATGAAAAAGATTGTGGGCAGGAAATGGGTGATCACTGTACATTTCTCTTCTGTTTCCTATTTAGATTTCTATTTTACCTCATCAATTTAGCATTATGGACAGGGAAAGACCACATATAATCTATGCAAAAAAATATTTTGCTTTCAAATTCATACCGTGATCGTAGCATGAATGGACTCGGCTCATATGACTGGGATTTCCATGAAAAAGATTGTGGGCCGAAAATGGGTGATCACGGTACACTTCTCTTCTGTTTCCTATTTATATTTCTATTTTACCTCCTCAATTTAGCATTATGAACAGGGAAAGACCTAATCTAAGATCTGCACAAAAATATTTTGCTTTCAAATACATACCTTGATCGTAGCATGCATGGACACGAATCATATGACTGGGATTTCCATGAAAAAGATTGTGGGCAGAAAATGGGTGATCACTGTACATTTCTCTTCTGTTTCCTATTTATATTTATATTTTATCTCCTCAATTTAGCATTATGGACAGGGAGAGACCTAATCTAAGCTCTGCACAAAAATATTTTGAATTCAAATTCATACCGTGATCGTAGCATGCATGGACTCGACTCATATGACTGGGTTTTTCATGAAAAAGATTGTGGGCCGAAAATGGGTGATCACAGTACACTTCTCTTCTGTTTCCTATTTATATTTCTATTTTACCTCATCAATTTAGCATTATGGGCAGGGAAAGACCTAATCTAAGATCTGCACAAAAATATTTTGCCTTCAAATTCATACCGTGTTCGTAGCATGCATGGACTCGACTCATATGACTGGGATTTCCATGCAAAAGATTGTGGGCCGAAAATCGATGATCACTGTACATTTCTATTCTGTTTCCTATTTATATTTATATTTTACCTCCTCAATTTAGCATTATGGACAGGGAAAGACCTAATCTAAGAACTGTACAAAAATATTTTGCCTTCAAATTCATACCGAGATCGTAGCATGCATGGACTCGACTCATATGACTGGGCTTTCCATGAAAAAGATTGGTTGGCGAAAATGGGTGATCACTGTACATTTCTCTTCTGTTTCCTATTAAGATTTCTATTTTACCTCCTCAATTTAGCATTATGGACAGGGAAAGACCTAATCTAAGATCTGCACAAATAATTTTTGCCTTCAAATTCATACCGTGATCGTAGCATGTATGGACTCGGCTCATATGACAGGGATTTAACATGAAAAAGATTGTTGGCTGAAAATGGGAGATCACTGAACATTTCTCTTCTGTTTCCTATTTATATTTATATTTTACCTCCTCAATTTAGCATTATGGACAGGTAAAGACCTAATCTAAGATCTACAGAAAAATATTTTGCCTTCAAATTCATACCGTGATCGTAGCATGCATGTACTCGCCTTATATGACTGGGATTTCCATGAAAAAGATTGTGGGCCGAAAATGGGTGATCACTGTACATTTCTATTCTGTTTCCTATTTATATTTATATTTTACCTCATCAATTTAGCATTATGGCCAGGGAAAGACCTAATCTAAGCTCGGCACAAAAATATTTTGCCTTCAAATTCATACCGTGATCGTAGCATGCATGGACTCGACTCATATGACTGGGATTTCCATGAAAAAGATTGTGGGCAGAAAATGGGTGATCACTGTACATTTCTCTTCTGTTTCCTATTTAGATTTCTATTTTACCTCCTCAATTTAGCATTATGTACACGGAAAGACCTAATCTAAGATCTGCACGAAAATATTTTGCCTTCAAATACATACCGTGATCGTAGCATGCATGGACTCGACTCATATGACTGGGATTTCCATGAAAAAGATTGTGGGCAGAAAATAGGTGATCACTGTACATTTCTCTTCTGTTTCCTATTTAGATTTCTATTTTACCTCCTCAATTTATCATTATGGACAGGGAAAGACCTAATATAATCTCTGCAAAAAAATATTTTGCTTTCAAATTCATACTGTGATCGTAGCATGTATGGAGTCGACTCATATGACTGGGATTTCCATGAAAAAGATTGTGGGCCGAAAATGGATGATCACTGTACATTTCTCTTCTGTTTCCTATTTATATTTCTATTTTACCTCCTAAATTTAGCATTATGTACAGGGAAAGACCTAATCCAAGATCTGCACAAAAATATTTTGCCTTCAAATTTATACCGTGATCGTAGCATGTATGGACTTGACTCATATGACTAGGATTTCCATGAAAAAGATTGTGGGCCGAAAATGGGTGATCACGGTACACTTCTCTTCTGTTTCCTATTTATATTTCTATTTTACCTCCTCAATTTAGAATTATGGTCAGGGAAAGACCTAATCTAAGCTCTGCACAAAAATATTTTGTCTTCAAATTCATACCGTGATCGTAGCATGCATGGACTCGACTCGTATGACTGGGATTTCCATGAAAAAGATTGTGGGCCGAAAATGGGTGATCACTGTACATTTCTCTTCTGTTTCCTATTTATATTTATATTTTACCTCCTCAATTTAGCATTATGGACAGGGAAAGACCTAATCTAAGCTCTGAACAAAAATATTTTGTCTTCAAATTTATATCGTGATCGTAGCATGTATGGACACGACTCATATGACTAGGATTTCCATGAAAAAGATTGTGGGCCGAAAATGGGTGATCACTGTACATTTCTCGTCTGTTTCCTATTTATATTTCTATTTTACCTCCTCAATGTAGCATTATGGCCAGGAAAAACCTAATCTAAGCTCTGTACAAAAATATTTTTTCTTCAAATTCATACCGTGATCGTAGCATGCATGGAGTCGACTCATATGACTGGGATATCCATGAAAAAGATTGTGGGCCGAAAATGGGTGATCACGGTACACTTCTCTTCTGTTTCCTATTTATATTTATATTTTACCTCCTCAATTTTGCATTATGGACAGGGAAAGACCTAATCTAAGCTCTGCACAAAAATATTTTGCCTTCAAATTCATACCGTGATCGTAGCATACATGGACTCGACTCGTATGACTGGGATTTCCATGAAAAATATTGTGGGCCGAAAATGGGTGATCACTGTACATTTCTCTTCTGTTTCCTATTTATATTTCTATTTTACCTCCTCAATTTAGCATTATGGACAGGGAAAGACCTAATCTAAGATCTGCACAAAAATATTTTGCCTTCAAATTTATACCGTGATCGTAGCATGTATGGACTCGACTCGTATGACTAGGATTTCCATGAAAAAGATTGTGGGCCGAAAATGGGTGATCACTGTACATTTCTCGTCTGTTTCCTATTTATATTTATATTTTACCTCCTCATTTTAGCATTATGGACAGGGAAAGACCTAATCTAAAATCTGCACAAAAATATTTTGCCTTCAAATTCATACCGTGATCGTAGCATGTATGGACTCGACTCATATGACTGGGATTTCCATGAAAAAGATTGTGGGCCGAAAATGGGTGATCACTGTACATTTCTCTTCTGTTTCCTATTTAGATTTCTATTTTACCTTCTCAATTGAGCATTATGGACAGGGAAAGACGTAATATAATCTCTGAAAAAAAATATTTTGCTTTCAAATTCATACCGTGATCGTAGCATGTATGGACTTGACTCATATGACTGGGATTTCCATGAAAAAGTTTGTGGGCCGAAAATCTGTTATCACTGTACATTTCTCTTCTGTTTCCTATTTATATATCTATTTTACCTCCTCAAGTTAGCATTATAGCCAGGGAAATACCTAATCTAAGCTCTGCACAAAAATATTTTGCCTTCAAATTCATACCGTGATCGTAGCATGCATGGACTCGGGTCATATGACTGGGATTTCCATGAAAAAGATTGTGGGCCGAAAATGGGTGATCACGGTACACTTCTCTTCTGTTTCCTATTTATATTTCTATTTTACCTCCTCAATTTTGCATTATGGACAGGGAAAGACCTCATCTAAGCTCTGCACAAAAATATTTTGCCTTCAAATTCATACCGTGATCGTAGCATGCATGGACTCGACTCATATGACTGGGATTTCCATGAAAAAGATAGTGGGCCGAAAATGGGTGATCACTGTACATTTCTCTTCTGTTTCCTATTTATATTTCTATTTTACCTCCTCAATTTAGAATTATGGTCAGGGAAAGACCTAATCTAAGCTCTGCACAAAAATATTTTGCCTTCAAATTCATACCGTGATCGTAGCATACATGGACTCGACTCGTATGACTGGGATTTCCATGAAAAAGATTGTGGGCCGAAAACGGGTGATCACTGTACATTTCTCTTCTGTTTCCTATTTATATTTCTATTTTACCTCCTCAATTTAGCATTATGGACAGGGAAAGACCTAATCTAAGATCTGCACAAAAATATTTTGCCTTCAAATTTATACCGTGATCGTAGCATGTATGGACTCGACTCATATGACTAGGATTTCCATGAAAAAGATTGTGGGCCGAAAATGGGTGATCACTGTACATTTCTCGTCTGTTTCCTATTTATATTTATATTTTACCTCCTCATTTTAGCATTATGGACAGGGAAAGACCTAATCTAAAATCTGCACAAAAATATTTTGCCTTCAAATTCATACCGTGATCGTAGCATGTATGGACTCGACTCATATGACTGGGATTTCCATGAAAAAGATTGTGGGCCGAAAATGGGTGATCACTGTACATTTCTCTTCTGTTTCCTATTTATATTTCTATTTTACCTCCTCAATTGAGCATTATGGACAGGGAAAGACGTAATATAATCTCTGAAAAAAAATATTTTGCTTTCAAATTCATACCGTGATCGTAGCATGTATGGACTTGACTCATATGACTGGGATTTCCATGAAAAAGATTGTGGGCTGAAAATGGGTGATCACTGAACATTTCTCTTCTGTTTCCTCTTTATATTTATATTTTACCTCCTTCAAATTAGCATTATGGACAGGGAAAGACCTAATCTAAGATCTGCACAAAAATATTTCGCCTTCAAATTCATACCGTGTTCGTAGCATGAATGGACTCGGCTCATATGACTGGGATTTCCATGAAAAAGATTGTGGGCCGAAAATGGGTGATCACGGTACACTTCTCTTCAGTTTCCTATTTATATTTCTATTTTACCTCCTCAATTTAGCATTATGGACAGGGAAAGACCTAATCTAAGATCTGCACAAAAATATTTTGCCTTCAAATTCATACCGTGATCGTAGCATGCATGGACTCGACTCATATGACTGGGTTTTTCATGAAAAAGATTGTGGGCCGAAAATGGGTGATCACAGTACACTTCTCTTCTGTTTCCTATTTATATTTCTATTTTACCTCATCAATTTAGCATTATGGGCAGGGAAAGACCTAATCTAAGATCTGCACAAAAATATTTTGCCTTCAAATTCATACCGTGTTCGTAGCATGCATGGACTCGACTCATATGACTGGGATTTCCATGCAAAAGATTGTGGGCCGAAAATCGATGATCACTGTACATTTCTATTCTGTTTCCTATTTATATTTATATTTTACCTCCTCAATTTAGCATTATGGACAGGGAAAGACCTAATCTAAGAACTGTACAAAAATATTTTGCCTTCAAATTCATACCGAGATCGTAGCATGCATGGACTCGACTCATATGACTGGGCTTTCCATGAAAAAGATTGGTTGGCGAAAATGGGTGATCACTGTACATTTCTCTTCTGTTTCCTATTAAGATTTCTATTTTACCTCCTCAATTTAGCATTATGGACAGGGAAAGACCTAATCTAAGATCTGCACAAATAATTTTTGCCTTCAAATTCATACCGTGATCGTAGCATGTATGGACTCGGCTCATATGACTGGGATTTAACATGAAAAAGATTGTTGGCTGAAAATGGGTGATCACTGAACATTTCTCTTCTGTTTCCTATTTATATTTCTATTTTACCTCCTCAATTTAGCATTATGGACAGGTAAAGACCTAATCTAAGATCTACAGAAAAATATTTTGCCTTCAAATTCATACCGTGATCGTAGCATGCATGTACTCGCCTTATATGACTGGGATTTCCATGAAAAAGATTGTGGGCCGAAAATGGGTGATCACTGTACATTTCTATTCTGTTTCCTATTTATATTTATATTTTACCTCATCAATTTAGCATTATGGCCAGGGAAAGACCTAATCTAAGCTCGGCACAAAAATATTTTGCCTTCAAATTCATACCGTGATCGTAGCATGCATGGACTCGACTCATATGACTGGGATTTCCATGAAAAAGATTGTCGGCCGAAAATGGGTGATAACTGTATATTTCTCTTCTGTTTCCTATTTATATTTATATTTTACCTCCTCAATTTAGCATTATGGACAGGGAAAGACCTAATCTAAAATCTGCACAAAAATATTTTGCCTTCAAATTCATACCGTGATCGTAGCATGCATGGACTCGACTCATATGACTGGGATTTCCATGAAAAAGATTGTGTGTCGAAAATGGGTGATCACTGTGCATTTCTCTTCTGTTTCCTATTTATATTTCTATTTTACCTCCTCAATTTAGAATTATGGTCAGGGAAAGACCTAATCTAAGCTCTGCACAAAAATATTTTGCCTTCAAATTCATATCGTGATCGTAGCATACATGGACTCGACTCGTATGACTGGGATTTCCATGAAAAAGATTGTGGGCCGAAAACGGGTGATCACTGTACATTTCTCTTCTGTTTCCTATTTATATTTCTATTTTACCTCCTCAATTTAGCATTATGGACAGGGAAAGACCTAATCTAAGATCTGCACAAAAATATTTTGCCTTCAAATTTATACCGTGATCGTAGCATGTATGGACTCGACTCATATGACTAGGATTTCCATGAAAAAGATTGTGGGCCGAAAATGGGTGATCACTGTACATTTCTCGTCTGTTTCCTATTTATATTTATGTTTTACCTCCTCATTTTAGCATTATGGACAGGGAAAGACCTAATCTAAAATCTGCACAAAAATATTTTGCCTTCAAATTCATACCGTGATCGTAGCATGTATGGACTCGACTCATATGACTGGGATTTCCATGAAAAAGATTGTGGGCCGAAAATGGGTGATCACTGTACATTTCTCTTCTGTTTCCTATTTATATTTCTATTTTACCTCCTCAATTGAGCATTATGGACAGGGAAAGACGTAATATAATCTCTGAAAAAAAATATTTTGCTTTCAAATTCATACCGTGATCGTAGCATGTATGGACTTGACTCATATGACTGGGATTTCCATGAAAAAGATTGTGGGCTGAAAATGGGTGATCACTGAACATTTCTCTTCTGTTTCCTCTTTATATTTATATTTTACCTCCTTCAAATTAGCATTATGGACAGGGAAAGACCTAATCTAAGATCTGCACAAAAATATTTCGCCTTCAAATTCATACCGTGTTCGTAGCATGAATGGACTCGGCTCATATGACTGGGATTTCCATGAAAAAGATTGTGGGCCGAAAATGGGTGATCACGGTACACTTCTCTTCAGTTTCCTATTTATATTTCTATTTTACCTCCTCAATTTAGCATTATGGACAGGGAAAGACCTAATCTAAGATCTGCACAAAAATATTTTGCCTTCAAATTCATACCGTGATCGTAGCATGCATGGACTCGACTCATATGACTGGGTTTTTCATGAAAAAGATTGTGGGCCGAAAATGGGTGATCACAGTACACTTCTCTTCTGTTTCCTATTTATATTTCTATTTTACCTCATCAATTTAGCATTATGGGCAGGGAAAGACCTAATCTAAGATCTGCACAAAAATATTTTGCCTTCAAATTCATACCGTGTTCGTAGCATGCATGGACTCGACTCATATGACAGGGATTTCCATGCAAAAGATTGTGGGCCGAAAATCGATGATCACTGTACATTTCTATTCTGTTTCCTATTTATATTTATATTTTACCTCCTCAATTTAGCATTATGGACAGGGAAAGACCTAATCTAAGAACTGTACAAAAATATTTTGCCTTCAAATTCATACCGAGATCGTAGCATGCATGGACTCGACTCATATGACTGGGCTTTCCATGAAAAAGATTGGTTGGCGAAAATGGGTGATCACTGTACATTTCTCTTCTGTTTCCTATTAAGATTTCTATTTTACCTCCTCAATTTAGCATTATGGACAGGGAAAGACCTAATCTAAGATCTGCACAAATAATTTTTGCCTTCAAATTCATACCGTGATCGTAGCATGTATGGACTCGGCTCATATGACTGGGATTTAACATGAAAAAGATTGTTGGCTGAAAATGGGTGATCACTGAACATTTCTCTTCTGTTTCCTATTTATATTTCTATTTTACCTCCTCAATTTAGCATTATGGACAGGTAAAGACCTAATCTAAGATCTACAGAAAAATATTTTGCCTTCAAATTCATACCGTGATCGTAGCATGCATGTACTCGCCTTATATGACTGGGATTTCCATGAAAAAGATTGTGGGCCGAAAATGGGTGATCACTGTACATTTCTATTCTGTTTCCTATTTATATTTATATTTTACCTCATCAATTTAGCATTATGGCCAGGGAAAGACCTAATCTAAGCTCGGCACAAAAATATTTTGCCTTCAAATTCATACCGTGATCGTAGCATGCATGGACTCGACTCATATGACTGGGATTTCCATGAAAAAGATTGTCGGCCGAAAATGGGTGATAACTGTATATTTCTCTTCTGTTTCCTATTTATATTTATATTTTACCTCCTCAATTTAGCATTATGGACAGGGAAAGACCTAATCTAAAATCTGCACAAAAATATTTTGCCTTCAAATTCATACCGTGATCGTAGCATGCATGGACTCGACTCATATGACTGGGATTTCCATGAAAAAGATTGTGTGTCGAAAATGGGTGATCACTGTGCATTTCTCTTCTGTTTCCTATTTATATTTCTATTTTACCTCCTCAATTTAGCATTATGGACAGGGAAAGACCTAATTTAAGATCTGCACGAAAATATTTTGCCTTCAAATACATACCGTGATCGTAGCATGCATGGACTCGACTCATATGACTGGGATTTCCATGAAAAAGATTGTGGGCAGAAAATGGGTGATCACTGTACATTTCTCTTCTGTTTCCTATTTAGATTTCTATTTTACCTCCTCAATTTAGCATTATGTACACGGAAAGACCTAATCTAAGATCTGCACGAAAATATTTTGCCTTCAAATACATACCGTGATCGTAGCATGCATGGACTCGACTCATATGACTGGGATTTCCATGAAAAAGATTGTGGGCAGAAAATAGGTGATCACTGTACATTTCTCTTCTGTTTCCTATTTAGATTTCTATTTTACCTCCTCAATTTATCATTATGGACAGGGAAAGACCTAATATAATCTCTGCAAAAAAATATTTTGCTTTCAAATTCATACTGTGATCGTAGCATGTATGGAGTCGACTCATATGACTGGGATTTCCATGAAAAAGATTGTGGGCCGAAAATGGATGATCACTGTACATTTCTCTTCTGTTTCCTATTTATATTTCTATTTTACCTCCTAAATTTAGCATTATGTACAGGGAAAGACCTAATCTAAGATCTGCACAAAAATATTTTGCTTCAAATTTATACCGTGATCGTAGCATGTATGGACTTGACTCATATGACTAGGATTTCCATGAAAAAGATTGTGGGCCGAAAATGGGTGATCACGGTACACTTCTCTTCTGTTTCCTATTTATATTTCTATTTTACCTCCTCAATTTAGAATTATGGTCAGGGAAAGACCTAATCTAAGCTCTGCACAAAAATATTTTGTCTTCAAATTCATACCGTGATCGTAGCATGCATGGACTCGACTCGTATGACTGGGATTTCCATGAAAAAGATTGTGGGCCGAAAATGGGTGATCACTGTACATTTCTCTTCTGTTTCCTATTTATATTTATATTTTACCTCCTCAATTTAGCATTATGGACAGGGAAAGACCTAATCTAAGCTCTGAACAAAAATATTTTGCCTTCAAATTTATATCGTGATCGTAGCATGTATGGACACGACTCATATGACTAGGATTTCCATGAAAAAGATTGTGGGCCGAAAATGGGTGATCACTGTACATTTCTCGTCTGTTTCCTATTTATATTTCTATTTTACCTCCTCAATGTAGCATTATGGCCAGGAAAAACCTAATCTAAGCTCTGTACAAAAATATTTTTTCTTCAAATTCATACCGTGATCGTAGCATGCATGGAGTCGACTCATATGACTGGGATATCCATGAAAAAGATTGTGGGCCGAAAATGGGTGATCACGGTACACTTCTCTTCTGTTTCCTATTTATATTTATATTTTACCTCCTCAATTTTGCATTATGGACAGGGAAAGACCTCATCTAAGATCTGCACAAAAATATTTTGCCTTCAAATTCATACCGTGATCGTAGCATGCATGGACTCGACTCATATGACTGGGATTTCCATGAAAAAGATAGTGGGCCGAAAATGGGTGATCACTGTACATTTCTCTTCTGTTTCCTATTTATATTTCTATTTTACCTCCTCAATTTAGAATTATGGTCAGGGAAAGACCTAATCTAAGCTCTGCACAAAAATATTTTGCCTTCAAATTCATACCGTGATCGTAGCATACATGGACTCGACTCGTATGACTGGGATTTCCATGAAAAAGATTGTGGGCCGAAAATGGGTGATCACTGTACATTTCTCTTCTGTTTCCTATTTATATTTATATTTTACCTCCTCAATTTAGCATTATGGACAGGGAAAGACCTAATCTAAGATCTGCACAAAAATATTTTGCCTTCAAATTTATACCGTGATCGTAGCATGTATGGACTCGACTCATATGACTAGGATTTCCATGAAAAAGATTGTGGGCCGAAAATGGGTGATCACTGTACATTTCTCGTCTGTTTCCTATTTATATTTATATTTTACCTCCTCAATTTAGCAATATGGACAGTGAAAGACCTAATCTAAGATCTGCACAAAAATATTTTGCCTTCAAATTCATAGCGTGATCAGAGCATGCATGGACTCGACTCATATGACTGGGATTTCCATGAAAAAGATTGTGGGCAGAAAATGGGTAATCACTGAACATTTCTCTTCTGTTTCCTATTTATATTTATATTTAATTCCTCAATTTAACATTATGGACAGGGAAATACCTAATCTAAGATCTGCAAAAAAATATTTTGCCTTCAAATTCATGACTTGATCGTAGCATGTATGGACTCGACTCATATGACTGGGATTTCCATGAAAAAGATTGTGGGCAGAAAATGGGTGATCACTGTACATTTCTCTTCTGTTTCCTATTTATATTTCTATTTTACTTCCTTCATTTAGCATTATGGACAGGGAAAGACATAATCTAAGATCTGCAAAAAAATATTTTGCCTTCAAATTCATACCGTTATCGTAGCATGCATGGACTCGACTCATATGACTGGGATTTCCATGAAAATGATTGTGGGCAGAAAATGGGTGATCACTGTACATTTCTCTTCTGTTTCCTATATATATTTCTATTTTACTTCCTTAATTTAACATTATGGACACGGAAAGACCTAATCTAAGATCTGCAAAAAAATATTTTGCCTTCAAATTCATACCGTGATCGTAGCATGTATGGACTCGACTCATATGACTGGGATTTCCATGAAAAAGATTGTGGGCAGAAAATGGGTGATCACTGTACATTTCTCTTCTGTTTCCTATTTATATTTCTATTTTACTTCCTTCATTTAACATTATGGACACGGAAAGACCTAATCTAAGATCTGCAAAAAAATATTTTGCCTTCAAATTCATACCGTGATCGTAGCATGTATGGACTCGACTCATATGACTGGGATTTCCATGAAAAAGATTGTGGGCAGAAAATGGGTGATCACTGTACATTTCTCTTCTGTTTCCTATTTATATTTATATTTTACTTCCTTCATTTAGCATTATGGACAGGGAAAGACCTAATCTAAGATCTGCAAAAAAATATTTTGCCTTCAAATTCATACCGTGATCGTAGCATGTATGGACTCGACTCATATGACTGCGATTTCCATGAAAATATTGTGGGCAGAAAATGGGTGATCACTGTACATTTCTCTTCTGTTTCCTATTTATATTTCTATTTTACTTACTTCATTTAGCATTATGGACAGGGAAAGACCTAATCTAAGATCTGCAAAAAAATATTTTGCCTTCAAATTCATACCGTGATCGTAGCATGTATGGACTCGACTCATATGACTGCGATTTCCATGAAAATATTGTGGGCAGAAAATGGGTGATCACTGTACATTTCTCTTCTGTTTCCTATTTATATTTCTATTTTACTTACTTCATTTAGCATTATGGACAGGGAAAGACCTAATCTAAGATCTGCACAAAAATATTTTGCCTTCAAATTCATACCGTGATCGTAGCATGTATGGACTCGACTCATATGACTGGGATTTCCATGAAAAAGATTGTGGGCAGAAAATGGGTGATCACTGTACATTTCTCTTCTGTTTCCTATTTATATTTCTATTTTACTTCCTTAATTTAGCATTATGGACACGGAAAGACCTAATCTAAGATCTGCAAAAATATATTTTGCCTTCAAATTCATACCGTGATCGTAGCATGTATGGACTCGACTCATATGACTGGGATTTCCATGAAAAAGATTGTGGGCAGAAAATGGGTGATCACTGTACATTTCTCTTCTGTTTCCCATTACTATTTCTATTTTACTTCCTTCATTTAGCAATATGGCCAGGGAAAGACCTAATCTAAGCTCTGCACAAAAATATTTTGCCTTCAAATTCATACCGTGATCGTAGCATGTATGGACTCGACTCATATGACTGGGATTTCCATGAAAAAGATTGTGGGCAGAAAATGGGTGATCACTGTACATTTCTCTTCTGTTTCCTATTTATATTTCTATTTTACTTCCTTCATTTAGCATTATGGACAGGGAAAGACCTAAACTAAGATCTGCACAAAAATATTTTGCCTTCAAATTCATACCGTGATCGTAGCATGTATGGACTCGACTCATATGACTGGGATTTCCATGAAAATGATTGTGGGCAGAAAATGGGTGATCACTGTACATTTCTCTTCTGTTTCCCATATATATTTCTATTTTACTTCCTTAATTTAACATTATGGACACGGAAAGACCTAATCTAAGATCTGCAAAAAAATATTTTGCCTTCAAATTCATACCGTGATCGTAGCATGTATGGACTCGACTCATATGACTGGGATTTCCATGAAAAAGATTGTGGGCAGAAAATGGGTGATCACTGTACATTTCTCTTCTGTTTCCTATTTATATTTCTATTTTACTTCCTTCATTTAGCATTATGGACAGGGAAAGACCTAATCTAAGATCTGCAAAAAAATATTTTGCCTTCAAATTCATACCGTGATCGTAGCATGTATGGACTCGACTCATATGACTGCGATTTCCATGAAAATATTGTGGGCAGAAAATGGGTGATCACTGTACATTTCTCTTCTGTTTCCTATTTATATTTCTATTTTACTTACTTCATTTAGCATTATGGACAGGGAAAGACCTAATCTAAGATCTGCACAAAAATATTTTGCCTTCAAATTCATACCGTGATCGTAGCATGTATGGACTCGACTCATATGACTGGGATTTCCATGAAAAAGATTGTGGGCAGAAAATGGGTGATCACTGTACATTTCTCTTCTGTTTCCTATTTATATTTCTATTTTACTTCCTTAATTTAGCATTATGGACACGGAAAGACCTAATCTAAGATCTGCAAAAATATATTTTGCCTTCAAATTCATACCGTGATCGTAGCATGTATGGACTCGACTCATATGACTGGGATTTCCATGAAAAAGATTGTGGGCAGAAAATGGGTGATCACTGTACATTTCTCTTCTGTTTCCTATTACTATTTCTATTTTACTTCCTTCATTTAGCAATATGGCCAGGGAAAGACCTAATCTAAGCTCTGCACAAAAATATTTTGCCTTCAAATTCATACCGTGATCGTAGCATGCATGGACTCGACTCATATGACTGGGATTTCCATGAAAAAGATTGTGGGCAGAAAATGGGTGATCACTGTACATTTCTCTTCTGTTTCCCATTTATATTTCTATTTAACTCCTCAATTTAACATTATGGACAGGGAAAGACCTAATCTAAGATCTGCAAAAAAATATTTTGCCTTCAAATTCATACCGTGATCGTAGCATGTATGGACTCGACTCATATGACTGGGATTTCCATGAAAAAGATTGTGGGCAGAAAATGGGTGATCACTGTACATTTCTCTTCTGTTTCCTATTTATATTTCTATCTTACTTCCTTCATTTAACATTATGGACAGGGAAAGACCTAATCTAAGATCTGCAAAAAAATATTTTGCCTTCAAATTCATGACTTGATCGTAGCATGTATGGACTCGACTCATATGACTGGGATTTCCATGAAAAAGATTGTGGGCAGAAAATGGGTGATCACTGTACATTTCTCTTCTGTTTCCTATTTATATTTCTATTTTACTTCCTTAATTTAGCATTATGGACACGGAAAGACCTAATCTAAGATCTGCAAAAAAATAATTTCCCTTCAAATTCATACCGTGATCGTAGCATGTATGGACTCGACTCATATGACTGGGATTTCCATGAAAAAGATTGTGGGCAGAAAATGGGTGATCACTGTACATTTCTCTTCTGTTTCCTATTTATATTTCTATTTAACTCTTCAATTTAACATTATGGACAGGGAAAGACCTAATCTAAGATCTGCAAAAAAATATTTTGCCTTCAAATTCATACCGTGATCGTAGCATGCATGGACTCGACTCATATGACTGGGATTTCCATGAAAAAGATTGTGGGCAGAAAATGGGTGATCACTGTACATTTCTCTTCTGTTTCCTATTTATATTTATATTTTACTTCCTTCATTTAGCATTATGTACACGGAAAGACCTAATCTAAGATCTGCAAAAAAATAATTTGCCTTCAAATTCATACCGTGATCGTAGCATGTATGGACTCGACTCATATGACTGGGATTTCCATGAAAAAGATTGTGGGCAGAAAATGGGTGATCACTGTACATTTCTCTTCTGTTTCATATTTATATTTATATTTTACTTCCTTCATTTAGCATTATGGACAGGGAAAGACCTAATCTAAGATCTGCAAAAAAAATTTTGCCTTCAAATTCATACCGTGATCGTAGCATGTATGGACTGCACTCATATGACTGGGATTTCCATGAAAAAGATTGTGGGCCGAAAATGGGTGATCACTGTACATTCCTCTTCTGTTTCCTATTTATATTTCTATTTTACCTCCTCAATTTAACATTATGGACAGGGAAAGACCTAATCTAAGATCTGCAAAAAAATATTTTGCCTTCAAATTAGTGGCTTGATCGTAGCATGTATGGCCTGGACTCACATGACTGGGATTTCCATGAAAAAGATTGTGGGCAAAAAATGGGTGATCACTGTACATTTCTCTTCTCTTTCCTATTTATATTTATATTTTACTTCCTTCATTTAGCATTATGGACAGGGAAAGACCTAATCTAAGATCTGCAAAAAAAATTTTGCCTTCAAATACATACCTTGATCGTCGCATGTATGGACTGCACTCATATGACTGGGATTTCCATGAAAAAGATTGAGGGCAGAAAATGGGTGATCACTGTACATTTCTCTTCTGTTTCCTATTTATATTTCTATTTTACTTCCTTCATTTAGCATTATGGACAGGGAAAGACCTAAACTAAGATCTGCAAAAAAATATTTTGCCTTCAAATTCATACCGTGATCGTAGCATGCATGGACTCGACTCATATGACTGGGATTTCCATGAAAAAGATTGTGGGCAGAAAATGGGTAATCACTGTACATTTCTCTTCTGTTTCCTATTTGTATTTCTATTTAACTCCTCAATTTAACATTATGGACAGGGAAAGACCTAATCTAAGATCTGCAAAAAAATATTTTGCCTTCAAATTCATGTCTTGATCGTAGCATGTATGGACGGGACTCACATGACTGGGATTTCCATGAAAAAGATAGTGGGCAGAAAATGGGTGATCACTGTACATTTCTCTTCTGTTTCCTATTTATATTTCTATTTAACTCCTCAATTTAACATTATGGACAGGGAAAGACCTAATCTAAGATCTGCAAAAAAATATTTTGCCTTCAAATTCATGACTTGATCGTAGCATGTATGGACTCGACTCATATGACTGGGATTTCCATGTAAAAGATTGTGGGCAGAAAATGGGTGATCACTGTACATTTCTCTTCTGTTTCCTATTTATATTTCTATTTTACTTCCTTAATTTAGCATTATGGACACGGAAAGACCTAATCTAAGATCTGCAAAAAAATAATTTGCCTTCAAATTCATACCGTGATCGTAGCATGCATGGACTCGACTCATATGACTGGGATTTCCATGAAAAAGATTGTGGGCAGAAAATGGGTGATCACTGTATATTTCTCTTCTGTTTCATATTTATATTTATATTTTACTTCCTTCATTTAGCATTATGGACAGGGAAAGACCTATTCTAAGATCTGCAAAAAAAATTTTGCCTTCAAATTCATACCGTGATCGTAGCATGTATGGACTGCACTCATATGACTGGGATTTCCATGAAAAAGATTGAGGGCAGAAAATGGGTGATCACTGTGCATTTCTCTTCTGTTTCCTATTTATATTTATATTTTACTTCCTTCATTTAGCATTATGGACAGGGAAAGACCTAATCTAAGTTCGGCAAAAAAAATTTTGCCTTCAAATTCATACCGTGATCGTAGCATGTATGGACTCGACTCATATGACTTGGATTTCCATGAAAAAGATTGTGGGCCGAAAATGGGTGATCACTGTACATTCCTCTTCTGTTTCCTATTTATATTTCGATTTTACCTCCTCAATTTAACATTATGGACAGGGAAAGACCTAATCTAAGATCTGCAAAAAAATATTTTGCCTTCAAATTCATGGCTTGATCGTAGCATGTATGGCCTGGACTCACATGACTGGGATTTCCATGAAAAAGATTGTGGGCAGAAAATGGGTGACCACTGTACATTTCTCTTCTGTTTCCTATTTATATTTATATTTTACTTCCTTCATTTAGCATTATGGAAAGGGAAAGACCTAATCTAAGATCTGCAAAAAAAAATTTGCCTTCAAATACATACCTTGATCGTCGCATGTATGGACTGCACTCATATGACTGGGATTTCCATGAAAAAGATTGAGGGCAGAAAATGGGTGATCACTGTACATTTCTCTTCTGTTTCCTATTTATATTTCTATTTTACTTCCTTCATTTAGCATTATGGACAGGGAAAGACCTAAACTAAGATCTGCAAAAAAATATTTTGCCTTCAAATTCATACCGTGATCGTAGCATGCATGGACTCGACTCATATGACTGGGATTTCCATGAAAAAGATTGTGGGCAGAAAATGGGTGATCACTGTACATTTCTCTCCTGTTTCCTATTTATATTTATATTTTACCTCTTCAATTTAGCATTATGGACAGGGAAAGACCTAATCTAAGATCTGCAAAAAAATATTTTGCCTTCAAATTCATGTCTTGATCGTAGCATGTATGGACGGGACTCACATGACTGGGATTTCCATGAAAAAGATAGTGGGCAGAAAATGGGTGATCACTGTACATTTCTCTTCTGTTTCCTATTTATATTTCTATTTAACTCCTCAATTTAACATTATGGACAGGGAAAGACCTAATCTAAGATCTGCAAAAAAATATTTTGCCTTCAAATTCATGACTTGATCGTAGCATGTATGGACTCGACTCATATGACTGGGATTTCCATGTAAAAGATTGTGGGCAGAAAATGGGTGATCACTGTACATTTCTCTTCTGTTTCCTATTTATATTTCTATTTTACTTCCTTAATTTAGCATTATGGACACGGAAAGACCTAATCTAAGATCTGCAAAAAAATAATTTGCCTTCAAATTCATACCGTGATCGTAGCATGCATGGACTCGACTCATATGACTGGGATTTCCATGAAAAAGATTGTGGGCAGAAAATGGGTGATCACTGTATATTTCTCTTCTGTTTCATATTTATATTTATATTTTACTTCCTTCATTTAGCATTATGGACAGGGAAAGACCTAATCTAAGATCTGCAAAAAAAATTTTGCCTTCAAATTCATACCGTGATCGTAGCATGTATGGACTGCACTCATATGACTGGGATTTCCATGAAAAAGATTGAGGGCAGAAAATGGGTGATCACTGTGCATTTCTCTTCTGTTTCCTATTTATATTTATATTTTACTTCCTTCATTTAGCATTATGGACAGGGAAAGACCTAATCTAAGTTCGGCAAAAAAAATTTTGCCTTCAAATTCATACCGTGATCGTAGCATGTATGGACTCGACTCATATGACTGGGATTTCCATGAAAAAGATTGTGGGCCGAAAATGGGTGATCACTGTACATTCCTCTTCTGTTTCCTATTTATATTTCTATTTTACCTCCTCAATTTAACATTATGGACAGGGAAAGACCTAATCTAAGATCTGCAAAAAAATATTTTGCCTTCAAATTCATGGCTTGATCGTAGCATGTATGGCCTGGACCCACATGACTGGGATTTCCATGAAAAAGATTGTGGGCAGAAAATGGGTGATCACTGTACATTTCTCTTCTGTTTCCTATTTATATTTATATTTTACTTCCTTCATTTAGCATTATGGACAGGGAAAGACCTAATCTAAGATCTGCAAAAAAAATTTTGCCTTCAAATACATACCTTGATCGTCGCATGTATGGACTGCACTCATATGACTGGGATTTCCATGAAAAAGATTGTGGGCAGAAAATGGGTGATCACTGTCCATTTCTCTTCTGTTTCCTATTTATATTTTACTTCCTTCATTTAGCATTATGGACACGGAAAGACCTAATCTAAGATCTGCAAAAAAATAATTTGCCTTCAAATTCATACCGTGATCGTGGCATGCATGGACTCGACTCATATGACTGGGATTTCCATGAAAAAGATTGTGGGCAGAAAATGGGTGATCACTGTACATTTCTCTCCTGTTTCCTATTTATATTTATATTTTACCTCTTCAATTTAGCATTATGGACAGGGAAAGACCTAATCTAAGATCTGCAAAAAAATATTTTGCCTTCAAATTCATGTCTTGATCGTAGCATGTATGGACGGGACTCACATGACTGGGATTTCCATGAAAAAGATAGTGGGCAGAAAATGGGTGATCACTGTACATTTCTCTTCTGTTTCCTATTTATATTTCTATTTAACTCCTCAATTTAACATTATGGACAGGGAAAGACCTAATCTAAGATCTGCAAAAAAATATTTTGCCTTCAAATTCATGACTTGATCGTAGCATGTATGGACTCGACTCATATGACTGGGATTTCCATGTAAAAGATTGTGGGCAGAAAATGGGTGATCACTGTACATTTCTCTTCTGTTTCCTATTTATATTTCTATTTTACTTCCTTAATTTAGCATTATGGACACGGAAAGACCTAATCTAAGATCTGCAAAAAAATAATTTGCCTTCAAATTCATACCGTGATCGTAGCATGCATGGACTCGACTCATATGACTGGGATTTCCATGAAAAAGATTGTGGGCAGAAAATGGGTGATCACTGTATATTTCTCTTCTGTTTCATATTTATATTTATATTTTACTTCCTTCATTTAGCATTATGGACAGGGAAAGACCTAATCTAAGATCTGCAAAAAAAATTTTGCCTTCAAATTCATACCGTGATCGTAGCATGTATGGACTGCACTCATATGACTGGGATTTCCATGAAAAAGATTGAGGGCAGAAAATGGGTGATCACTGTACATTCCTCTTCTGTTTCCTATTTATATTTCTATTTTACCTCCTCAATTTAACATTATGGACAGGGAAAGACCTAATCTAAGATCTGCAAAAAAATATTTTGCCTTCAAATTCATGGCTTGATCGTAGCATGTATGGCCTGGACCCACATGACTGGGATTTCCATGAAAAAGATTGTGGGCAGAAAATGGGTGATCACTGTACATTTCTCTTCTGTTTCCTATTTATATTTATATTTTACTTCCTTCATTTAGCATTATGGACAGGGAAAGACCTAATCTAAGATCTGCAAAAAAAATTTTGCCTTCAAATACATACCTTGATCGTCGCATGTATGGACTGCACTCATATGACTGGGATTTCCATGAAAAAGATTGTGGGCAGAAAATGGGTGATCACTGTCCATTTCTCTTCTGTTTCCTATTTATATTTATATTTTACTTCCTTCATTTAGCATTATGGACACGGAAAGACCTAATCTAAGATCTGCAAAAAAATAATTTGCCTTCAAATTCATACCTTGATCGTAGCATGTATGCACTGCACTCATATGACTGGGATTTCCATGAAAAAGATTGAGGGCAGAAAATGGGTGATCACTGTACATTTCTCTTCTGTTTCCTATTTATATTTATATTTTACTTCGTTTATTTAGCATTATGGACAGGGAAAGACCTAAACTAAGATCTGCAAAAAAATATTTTGCCTTCAAATTCATACCGTGATCGTAGCATGTATGGACTCGACTCATATGACTGGGATTTCCATGAAAAAGATTGTGGGCAGAAAATGGGTAATCACTGTACATTTCTCTTCTGTTTCCTATTTATATTTCTATTTAACTCCTCAATTTAATATTATGGACAGGGAAAGACCTAATCTAAGATCTGCAAAAAAATATTGTGCCTTCAAATTCATGCCTTGATCGTAGCATTTATGGACTGGACTCACATGACTGGGATTTCCATGAAAAAGATTGAGGGCAGAAAATGGGTGATCACTGTACATTTCTCTTCTGTTTCCTATTTATATTTATATTTTACTTCCTTCATTTAGCATTATGGACAGGGAAAGACCTCATCTAAGATCTGCACAAAAATATTTTGCCTTCAAATTCATACCTTGATGGTAGCATGCATGGACACGACTCATATGACTGGGATTTCCATGAAAAATATTGTGGGCCGAAAATGGGTGATCACTGTACATATCTCTTCTGTTTGCTATTTATATTTATATTTTACCTCCTCAATTTAGCATTATGGACAGGGAAAGACCTAATCTAAGATCTGCACAAAAATATTTTGCCTTCAAATTCATACCGTGATCGTAGCATGCATGGACTCAACTCATATGACTGGGATTTCCATGAATAAGATTGTGGGCAGAAAATGGGTGATCACTGTACATTTCTCTTCTGTTTCCTATTTAGATTTGTATTTTACCGCCTCAATTTAGCATTATGGACAGGGAAAGCTCAAATAAAATCTCTGAAAAAAATATTTTGCTTTCAAATTCATACCATGATCGTAGCATGCATGGACTCGACTCATATGACTGGGATTTCCATGAAAAAGATTGTGGGCCGATAATGGGTGATCACTGTACATTTCTCTTCTGGTTTCTATTTATATTTCTATTTTACCTCCTCAATTTAGCATTATGGACAGGGAAAGACCTAATCTAAAATCTGCACAAAAATATTTTGCCTTCAAATTCATACCGTGATCGTAGCATGCATGGACATGACTCATATGACTTGGATTTCCATGAAAAAGATTGTGGGCAGAAAATGGGTGATCACGGTACATTTCTCTTCTGTTTCCTATTTATATTTCTATTTTACCTCCTCAATGTAGCATTATGGACAGGAAAAGACCTAATCTAAAATCTGCACAAAAATATTTTGCCTTCAAATTCATACCGTGATCGTAGCATGCATGGACTCGACTCATATGACCGGGATTTCCATGAAAAAGATTCTGGGCCGAAAATGGGTGATCACTGTACATTTCTCTTCTGTATTCTATTGATATTTCTATTTTACCTCCTCAATTTAGCATTATGGACAGGGAAAGACCTGATCTAAAATCTGCACAAAAATATTTTGCCTTCAAATTCATACCGTGATCGTAGCATGCATGGACTCGACTCATATGACTGGGATTTCCATGAAAAAGGTTGTGGGCCGAAAATGGGTGATCACTGTAAATTTCTGTTCTGTTCCCTCTCTATATTTATATTTTACCTCCTCAATTTAGCATTATGGACAGGGAAAGACCTAATCTAAGATCTGCATAAAAATATTTTGCCTTCAAATTCATACCGTGATCGTAGCATGCATGGACTCGACTCATATGACCGGGATTTCCATGAAAAAGATTGTGGGCCGAAAATGGGTGATCACTGTACATTTCTCTTCTGTATTCTATTGATATTTCTATTTTACCTCCTCAATTTAGCATTATGGACAGGGAAAGACCTGATCTAAAATCTGCACAAAAATATTTTGCCTTCAAATTCATACCGTGATCGTAGCATGCATGGACTCGACTCATATGACTGGATTTCCATGAAAAAGGTTGTGGGCCGAAAATGGGTGATCACTGTAAATTTCTGTTCTGTTCCCTCTCTATATTTATATTTTACCTCCTCAATTTAGCATTATGGACAGGGAAAGACCCAATCTAAGATCTGCATAAAAATATTTTGCCTTCAAATTCATACCGTGATTGTAGCATGCATGGACTCGACTCATATGACCGGGATTTCCATGAAAAAGATTGCGGGCCGAAAATGGGTGATCACTGTACATTTCTCTTCTGTTTCCTATTTATATTTCTATTTTACCTCATCAATTTAGCATTATGGACAGTGAAAGACCTAATCTAAGCTCTGCACAAAAATATTTTGCCTTCAAATTCATACCGTGATTGTAGCATGCATGGACTCGACTCATATGACTGGGATTTCCATGAAAAAGATTATGGGCCAAAAATAGGTGATCACTGTACATTTCTCTTCTGTTTCCTATTTATATTTCTATTTTACCTCCTCAATTTAGCATTATGGCCAGGGAAAGACCTAATCTAAGATCTGCACAAAAATATTTTGCCTCCAAATTCATACCGTGATCGTAGCATGCATGGACTCAACTCATATGACTGGGATTTCCATGAAAAAGATTGTGGGCCAAAAATAGGTGATCACTGTACATTTCTCTTCTGTTTCCTATTTATATTTATATTTTACCTCCTCAATTTAGCATTATGGACAGGGAAAGACATAATATAATCTATGCAAAAAAATATTTTGCTTTCAAATTCATACCGTGATCGTAGCATGTATGGACTCGACTCATATGACTGGGATTTCCATGAAAAAGATTGTGGACCGAAAATGGGTGATCACTGTACATTTCTCTACTGTTTCCTATTTATATATCTATTTTACCTCCTCAATTTAGCATTATGGCCAGGGAAAGACATAATCTAAGCTCTGCACAAAAATATTTTGCCTTCAAATTCATACCGTGATCGTAGCATGCATGGACCGACTGATATGACTGGGATTTCCATGAAAAAGATTGTGGGCCGAAAATGGGTGATCACTGTACATTTCTCTTCTGTTTCCTATTTATATTTCTATTTTACCTCCTCAATTTAGCATTATGGCCAGGGAAAGACCTAATCTATAATCTGCACAAAAATATTTTGCCTTCAAATTCATACCGTGATCGTAACATGCATGGACTCGGCTCATATGACTGGGATTTCCATGAAAAAGATTGTGGGCCGAAAATGGGTGATCACTGTACATTTCACTGCTGTTTCCTATTTATATTTATATTTTACCTCCTCAATTTAGCATTATGGACAGGGAAAGACGTAATAGAGGAACTGCACAAAAATATTTTGCCTTCAAATTCATACCGTGATCGTAGCATGCATGGACTCGGCTCATATCACTGGGATTTCCATGAAAAAGATGGTGGGCTGAATATGGGTGATCACTGAACATTTCTCTTCTGTTTCCTATTTATATTTCTATTTTACCTCCTCAATTTAGCATTATGGACAGGGAAAGACCTAATCTAAGCTCTGCACAAAAATATTTTCCCTTCAAATTCATACCGTGATCGTAGCATGCATGGACTCGACTCATATGACTGGGATTTCCATGAAAAAGATTGTGGGCCAAAAATAGGTGATCACTGTACATTTCTCTTCTGTTTCCTATTTATATTTATATTTTACCTCCTCAATTTAGCATTATGGCCAAGGAAAGATCTAATCTAAGATCTGCACAAAAATATTTTGCCTTCAAATTCATACCGTGATCGTAGCATGCATGGACTCGAGTAATATGACTGGGATTTCCATGAAAAAGATTGTGGGCAGAAAATGGGTGATCACTGTACATTTCTCTTCTGTTTCCTATTTATATTTCTATATTACTTCCTCAATTTAGCAATATGGCCAGGGAAAGACCTAATCTAAGCTCTGCACAAAAATATTTTGCCTTCAAATTCATACCGTGATCGTAGCATGCATGGACTCAACTCATATGACTGGGATTTCCATGAAAAAGATAGTGGGCAGAAAATGGGTGATCACTTTACATTTCTCTTCTGTTTCCTATTTATATTTATATTTTACCTCCTCAATTTAGCATTATGGACAGGGAAAGACCTAATATAATCTATCCAAAAAAATATTTTGCTTTCAAATTCATACCGTGATCGTAGCATGTATGGACTCGACTCATATGACTGGGATTTCCATGAAAAAGATTGTGGGCCGAAAATGGTTGATCACTGTACATTTCTCTTCTATTTCCTATTTATATATCTATTTTACCTCCTCAATTTAGCATTATGGCCAGGGAAACACATAATCTAAGCTCTGCACAAAAATATTTTGCCTTCAAATTCATACCGTGATCGTAGCATGCATGGACCGACTCATATGACTGGGATTTCCATGAGAAAGATTGTGGGCTGAAAATGGGTGATCACTGTACATTTCACTGCTGTTTCCTATTTATATTTATATTTTACCTCCTCAATTTAGCATTATGGACAGGGAACGACCTAATCGAAGAACTGCACAAAAATATTTTGCCTTCAAATTCATACCGTGATCGTAGCATGCATGGATTCAACTCATATGACTGGGATTTCCATGAAAAAAATTGTGGGCCGAAAATGGGTGATCACTGTACATTTCTCTTCTGTTTCCCATTTATATTTATATTTTACCTCCTCAATTTAGCATTATGTACAGGGAAAGACCTAATCTAAAATCTGCACAAAAATATTTTGCCTTCAAATTCATACCGTGAACGTAGCATGCATGGACTCGACTCATATGACTGGGATTTCCATGAAAAAGATTGTGGGCCAAAAATGGGTGATCACTGTACATTTCTCTTCTGTTTCCTTTTTATATTTCTATTTTACCTCCTCAATTTAGCATTATGGACAGGGAAAGATCTAATCTAAGCTCTGCACAAAAATATTTTGCCTTCAAATTCATACCGTGATCGTAGCATGCATGGACTCGGCTCATATGACTGGGATTTCCATGAAAAAGATTGTGGGCCGAATATGGGTGATCACTGAACATTTCTCTCCTGTTTCCTATTTATATTTATATTTTACCTCCTCAATTTAGCATTATGGACAGGGAAAGACCTAATCTAAGCCCTGCATAAAAATATTTTCCCTTCAAATTCATACCGTGATCGTAGCATGCATGGACTCGACTCATATGACTGGGATTTCCATGAAAAAGATTGTGGGCCAAAAATAGGTGATCACTGTACATTTCTCTTCTGTTTCCTATTTATATTTCTATTTTACCTCCTCAATTTAGCATTATGGCCAGGGAAAGACCTAATCTAAGATCTGCACAAAAATATTTTGCCTTCAAATTCATACCGTGATCGCAGCATGCATGGACTCGAGTCATATGACTGGGATTTCCATGAAAAAGATTGTGGGCAGAAAATGGGTGATCACTGTACATTTCTCTTCTGTTTCCTATTTATATTTCTATATTACTTCCTCAATTTAGCAATATGGCCAGGGAAAGACCTAATCTAAGCTCTGCACAAAAATATTTTGCCTTCAAATTCATACCGTGATCGTAGCATGCATGGATTCAACTCATATGACTGGGATTTCCATGAAAAACATAGTGGGCAGAAAATGGGTGATCACTGTACATTTCTCTTCTTTTTCCTATTTATATTTATATTTTACCTCGTCAATTTAGCCTTACGGACAGGGAATGATCTAATCGAAGATCTGCACAAAAATATTTTGCCTTCAAATTCATACCGTGATCGTAGCATGCATGGACTCGACTCATATGACTGGGATTTCCATGAAAGAGATTGTGGGCCGAAAGTAGATGATCACTGTACATTTCTCTTCTGTTTCCTATTTATATTTCTATTTTACCTCTTCAATTTAGCCTTATGGACAGGGAATGATCTAATCGAAGATCTGCACAAAAATATTTTGCCTTCAAATTCATACCGTGATCGTAGCATGCATGGACTCGACTCATATGACTGGGATTTCCATGAAAAAGATTGTGGGCAGAAAATGGGTGATCACTGTACATTTCTCTTCTGTTTCCTATTTATATTACTATTTTACCTCCTCAATTTAGCATTATGGAAGGGAAAGACCAAATCTAAGATCTGCACAAAAATATTTTGCCTTCAAATTCATACCGTGATCGTAGCATGCATGGACTCAACTCATATGACTGGGATTTCCATGAAAAAGATTCTGGGCCGAAAATGGGTGATCACTGTACATTTCTCTTCTGTTTCCTATTTATATTTCTCTTTTACCTCCTCAATTTAGCATTATGGACAGGGAAAGACCTAATCTAAGATCTGCACAAAAATATTTTGCCTTCAAATTCATTCCGTGATCGTAGCATGCATGGACTCAACTCATATGACTGGGATTTCCATGAAAAAGATTCTGGGCCGAAAATGGGTGATCACTGTACATTTCTCTTCTGTTTCCTATTTATATTTCTCTTTTACCTCCTCAATTTAGCATTATGGACAGGGAAAGACCTAATCTAAGATCTGCACAAAAATATTTTGCCTTCAAATTCATTCCGTGATCGTAGCATGCATGGACTCGACTCATATGATAGGGATTTCCATGAAAAAGATTGTCGGCCGAAAATGGGTGATCACTGTACATTTCTCTTCTGTTTCCTATTTATATTTCTATTTTACCTCCTCAATTTAGCATTATGGACTGGGAAAGTCCTAATCTAAGATCTGCACAAAAATATTTTGCCTTCAAATTCATACCGTGATCGTAGCATGCATGGACTCGACTCATATGACTGGGATTTCCATGAAAAAGATTGTGGGCAGAAAATGGTTGATCACTGTACATTTCTCTTCTGTTTTCTATTTATATTTCTATTTTACCTCCTTAATTTAGCATTATGGACAGGGAAAGACCAAATCTAAGTTCTGCACAAAAATATTTTGCCTTCAAATTCATACCGTGATCGTAGCATGCATGGACTCGACTCATATGACTGGGATTTCCGTGAAAAAGATTCTGGGCCGAAAATGGGTGATCACTGTACATTTCTCTTCTGTTTCCTATTTATATTTCTATTTTACCTCCTCAATTTAGCATTATGGACAGGGAAAGACCTAATCTAAGATCTGCACAAAAATATTTTGCCTTCAAATTCATTCCTTGATCGTAGCATGCATGGACTCGACTCATATGAGTGGGATTTCCATGAAAAGGATTGTGGGCCGAAAATGGGTGATCACTGTACATTTCTCTTCTGTTTCCTATTTATATTTCTATTCTACCTCCTCAATTTAGCATTATAGGCCCGGGAAAGACCTAATCTAAGCTCTGCACAAAAATATTTTGCCTTCAAATTCATACCGTGATCGTAGCATGCATGGACTCCACTCATATGACTGGGATTTCCATGAAAGAGATTGTGGGCCGAAAATGGGTGATCACTGTACAGTTCTCTTTTTTTTCCTATTTATATTTCTATTTTACCTCCTCAATTTAGCATTATGGACAGGGAAAGACCTAATCTAAGATCTGCACACAAATATTTTGCCTTCAAATTCATACCATGATCGTAGCATGCATGGACTCGGCTCATATGACTGGGATTTCCATGAAAAAGATTGTGGGCCGAAAATGGGTGATCACTGTACATTTCTCTTCTGTTTCCTATTTATATTTATATTCTACCTCCTCAATTTAGCATTATGGCCCGGGAAAGACCTAATCGAAGATCTGCACAAAAATATTTTGCCTTCAAATTCATACCGTGATCGTAGCATGCATGGACTCGACTCATATGACTGGGATTTCCATGAAAAAGATTGTGGGCCGAAAATGGGTGATCACTGTACATTTCTCTTCTGTTTCCTATTTATATTTATATTCTACCTCCTCAATTTAGCATTATGGCCCGGGAAAGACCTAATCGAAGATCTGCACAAAAATATTTTGCCTTCAAATTCATACCGTGATCGTAGCATGCATGGACTCGACTCATATGACTGGGATTTCCATGAAAAAGATTGTGTTCAGAAAATGGGTGATCACTGTACATTTCTCTTCTCTTTCCTACTTATATTTCTCTTTTACCTCGTCAATTTAGCATTATGGACAGGGAAAGACCTAATCTAAGATCTGCACAAACATATTTTGCTTTCAAATTCATACCGTGATTGTTGCATGCATGGAATCGACTTATATGACTGGGATTTCCATGAAAAAGATTGTGGGCCGAAAATGGGTGATCACTGTACATTTCTCTTCTCTTTCCTACTTATATTTCTCTTTTACCTCGTCAATTTAGCATTATGGACAGGGAAAGACCTAATCTAAGATCTGCACACAAATATTTTGCCTTCAAATTCATACCATGATCGTAGCATGCATGGACTCGGCTCATATGACTGGGATTTCCATGAAAAAGATTGTGGGCCGAAAATGGGTGATCACTGTACATTTCTCTTCTGTTTCCTATTTATATTTCTATTTTACCTCCTCAATTTAGCATTATGGACAGGGAAAGACCTAATCTAACATCTGCACAAAAACATTTTCCTTCAAATTCATACCATGATCGTAGCATGCATGGACTCGACTCATATGACTGGGATTTCCATGAAAAAGATTGTGGGCAGAAAATGGGTGATCACGGTACATTTCTCTTCTGTTTCCTATTTATATTTCTATTTTACCTCCTCAATTTAGCATTATGGACAGGGAAAGACCTAATCTAAGATCTGCACAAAAATATTTTGCCTTCAAACAAATTCATACCGTGATGGTAGCATGCATGGACTCGACTCATATGACTGGGATTTCCATGAAAAATATTGTGGGCCGAAAATGGGTGATCACTGTACATTTCTCTTCTGTTTCCTATTTATATTTCTATTTTACCTCCTCAATTTAGCATTATGGACAGGGAAAGACCTAATCTAAAATCTGCACAAAAATATTTTGCATTCAAATTCATACCGTGATCGTAGCATGCATGGACTCGACTCATATGACTGGGATTTCCATGAAAAAGATTGTGGGCCGAAAATGGGTGATCACTGTACATTTCTCTTCTGTTTCCTATTTATCTTTATATTTTACCTCCTCAATTTAGCATTATGAACAGGGAAAGACCTAATCTAAAATCTGCACAAAAATATTTTGCCTTCAAATTCATACCGTGATCGTAGCATGCATGGACTCGACTCATATGACTGGGATTTCCATGAAAGAGATTGTGGGCCGAAAGTAGATGATCACTGTACATTTCTCTTCTGTTTCCTATTTATATTTCTATTTTACCTCTTCAATTTAGCCTTATGGACAGGGAATGATCTAATCGAAGATCTGCACAAAAATATTTTGCCTTCAAATTCATACCGTGATCGTAGCATGCATGGACTCGACTCATATGACTGGGATTTCCATGAAAAAGATTGTGGGCAGAAAATGGGTGATCACTGTACATTTCTCTTCTGTTTCCTATTTATATTACTATTTTACCTCCTCAATTTAGCATTATGGAAGGGAAAGACCAAATCTAAGATCTGCACAAAAATATTTTGCCTTCAAATTCATACCGTGATCGTAGCATGCATGGACTCAACTCATATGACTGGGATTTCCATGAAAAAGATTCTGGGCCGAAAATGGGTGATCACTGTACATTTCTCTTCTGTTTCCTATTTATATTTCTCTTTTACCTCCTCAATTTAGCATTATGGACAGGGAAAGACCTAATCTAAGATCTGCACAAAAATATTTTGCCTTCAAATTCATTCCGTGATCGTAGCATGCATGGACTCAACTCATATGACTGGGATTTCCATGAAAAAGATTCTGGGCCGAAAATGGGTGATCACTGTACATTTCTCTTCTGTTTCCTATTTATATTTCTCTTTTACCTCCTCAATTTAGCATTATGGACAGGGAAAGACCTAATCTAAGATCTGCACAAAAATATTTTGCCTTCAAATTCATTCCGTGATCGTAGCATGCATGGACTCGACTCATATGATAGGGATTTCCATGAAAAAGATTGTCGGCCGAAAATGGGTGATCACTGTACATTTCTCTTCTGTTTCCTATTTATATTTCTATTTTACCTCCTCAATTTAGCATTATGGACTGGGAAAGTCCTAATCTAAGATCTGCACAAAAATATTTTGCCTTCAAATTCATACCGTGATCGTAGCATGCATGGACTCGACTCATATGACTGGGATTTCCATGAAAAAGATTGTGGGCAGAAAATGGTTGATCACTGTACATTTCTCTTCTGTTTTCTATTTATATTTCTATTTTACCTCCTTAATTTAGCATTATGGACAGGGAAAGACCAAATCTAAGTTCTGCACAAAAATATTTTGCCTTCAAATTCATACCGTGATCGTAGCATGCATGGACTCGACTCATATGACTGGGATTTCCGTGAAAAAGATTCTGGGCCGAAAATGGGTGATCACTGTACATTTCTCTTCTGTTTCCTATTTATATTTCTATTTTACCTCCTCAATTTAGCATTATGGACAGGGAAAGACCTAATCTAAGATCTGCACAAAAATATTTTGCCTTCAAATTCATTCCTTGATCGTAGCATGCATGGACTCGACTCATATGAGTGGGATTTCCATGAAAAGGATTGTGGGCCGAAAATGGGTGATCACTGTACATTTCTCTTCTGTTTCCTATTTATATTTCTATTCTACCTCCTCAATTTAGCATTATAGGCCCGGGAAAGACCTAATCTAAGCTCTGCACAAAAATATTTTGCCTTCAAATTCATACCGTGATCGTAGCATGCATGGACTCCACTCATATGACTGGGATTTCCATGAAAGAGATTGTGGGCCGAAAATGGGTGATCACTGTACAGTTCTCTTTTTTTTCCTATTTATATTTCTATTTTACCTCCTCAATTTAGCATTATGGACAGGGAAAGACCTAATCTAAGATCTGCACACAAATATTTTGCCTTCAAATTCATACCATGATCGTAGCATGCATGGACTCGGCTCATATGACTGGGATTTCCATGAAAAAGATTGTGGGCCGAAAATGGGTGATCACTGTACATTTCTCTTCTGTTTCCTATTTATATTTATATTCTACCTCCTCAATTTAGCATTATGGCCCGGGAAAGACCTAATCGAAGATCTGCACAAAAATATTTTGCCTTCAAATTCATACCGTGATCGTAGCATGCATGGACTCGACTCATATGACTGGGATTTCCATGAAAAAGATTGTGGGCCGAAAATGGGTGATCACTGTACATTTCTCTTCTGTTTCCTATTTATATTTATATTCTACCTCCTCAATTTAGCATTATGGCCCGGGAAAGACCTAATCGAAGATCTGCACAAAAATATTTTGCCTTCAAATTCATACCGTGATCGTAGCATGCATGGACTCGACTCATATGACTGGGATTTCCATGAAAAAGATTGTGTTCAGAAAATGGGTGATCACTGTACATTTCTCTTCTCTTTCCTACTTATATTTCTCTTTTACCTCGTCAATTTAGCATTATGGACAGGGAAAGACCTAATCTAAGATCTGCACAAACATATTTTGCTTTCAAATTCATACCGTGATTGTTGCATGCATGGAATCGACTTATATGACTGGGATTTCCATGAAAAAGATTGTGGGCCGAAAATGGGTGATCACTGTACATTTCTCTTCTCTTTCCTACTTATATTTCTCTTTTACCTCGTCAATTTAGCATTATGGACAGGGAAAGACCTAATCTAAGATCTGCACACAAATATTTTGCCTTCAAATTCATACCATGATCGTAGCATGCATGGACTCGGCTCATATGACTGGGATTTCCATGAAAAAGATTGTGGGCCGAAAATGGGTGATCACTGTACATTTCTCTTCTGTTTCCTATTTATATTTCTATTTTACCTCCTCAATTTAGCATTATGGACAGGGAAAGACCTAATCTAACATCTGCACAAAAACATTTTCCTTCAAATTCATACCATGATCGTAGCATGCATGGACTCGACTCATATGACTGGGATTTCCATGAAAAAGATTGTGGGCAGAAAATGGGTGATCACGGTACATTTCTCTTCTGTTTCCTATTTATATTTCTATTTTACCTCCTCAATTTAGCATTATGGACAGGGAAAGACCTAATCTAAGATCTGCACAAAAATATTTTGCCTTCAAACAAATTCATACCGTGATGGTAGCATGCATGGACTCGACTCATATGACTGGGATTTCCATGAAAAATATTGTGGGCCGAAAATGGGTGATCACTGTACATTTCTCTTCTGTTTCCTATTTATATTTCTATTTTACCTCCTCAATTTAGCATTATGGACAGGGAAAGACCTAATCTAAAATCTGCACAAAAATATTTTGCATTCAAATTCATACCGTGATCGTAGCATGCATGGACTCGACTCATATGACTGGGATTTCCATGAAAAAGATTGTGGGCCGAAAATGGGTGATCACTGTACATTTCTCTTCTGTTTCCTATTTATCTTTATATTTTACCTCCTCAATTTAGCATTATGAACAGGGAAAGACCTAATCTAAAATCTGCACAAAAATATTTTGCCTTCAAATTCATACCGTGATCGTAGCATGCATGGACTCGACTCATATGACTGGGATTTCCATGAAAAAGATTGTGTGCCGAAAATGGGTGATCACTGTACATTTTTCTTCTGTTTCCTATTTATATTTATATTTTACCTCCTCAATTTAGCATTATGGACAGGGAAAGACCTAATATAAGATCTGCACAAAAATATTTTGCCTTCAAATTCATACCGTGATCGTAGCATGCATGGACTCGACTCATATGACTGGAATTTCCATGAAAAAGATTGTTGGCCGAAAATGGGTGATCACTGTACATTTCTCTTCTGTTTCCTATTTATATTTCTATTTTACCTCCTTAATTTAGCATTATGGACAGGGAAAGACCTAATCTAAGATCTGCATAAAAATATTTTGCCTTCAAATTCATACCGTGATCGTAGCATGCATGGACTCCACTCATATGACTGGGATTTCCATGAAAAAGATTGTGGGCCGAAAATGGGTGATCACTGTACATTTCTCTTCTGTTTCCTATTTAAATTTCTATTTTACCTCCTCAATTTAGCATTATGGACAGGGAAAGACCTAATATAAGATCTGCACAAAAATATTTTGCCTTCAAATTCATACCGTGATCGTAGCATGCATGGACTCGACTCATATGTCTGGGATTTCCATGAAAAAGATTGTGGGCCAAAAATAGGTGATCACTGTACATTTCTCTTCTGTTTCCTATTTATATTTCTATTTTACCTCCTCAATTTAGCATTATGGCCAGGGAAAGACCTAATCTAAGATCTGCACAAAAATATTTTGCCTTCAAATTCATACCGTGATCGCAGCATGCATGGATTCGAGTCATATGACTGGGATTTCCATGAAAAAGATTGTGGGCAGAAAATGGATGATCACTGTACATTTCTCTTCTGTTTCCTATTTATATTTCTATATTACTTCCTCAATTTAGCAATATGGCCAGGGAAAGACCTAATCTAAGCTCTGCACAAAAATATTTTGCCTTCAAATTCATACCGTGATCGTAGCATGCATGGACTCAACTCATATGACTGGGATTTCCATGAAAAACATAGTGGGCAGAAAATGGGTGATCACTGTACATTTCTCTTCTTTTTCCTATTTATATTTATATTTTACCTCCTCAATTTAGCATTATTGACAGGGAAAGACCTAATCTAAGATCTGCACAAAAATATTTTGCCTTCAAATTCATACCGTGATCGTAGCATGCATGGACTAGACTCATATGACTGGGATTTCCATGAAAGAGATTGTGGGCCGAAAATAGATGATCACTGTACATTTCTCTTCTGTTTCCTATTCATATTTCTATTTTACCTCGTCAATTTAGCCTTACGGACAGGGAATGATCTAATCGAAGATCTGCACAAAAATATTTTGCCTTCAAATTCATACCGTGAGCGTAGCATGCATGGACTCGACTCATATGACTGGGATTTCCATGAAAAAGATTGTGGGCAGAAAATGGGTGATCACTGTATATTTCTCTTCTGTTTCCTATTTATATTTCTATTTTACCTCCTCAATTTAGCATTATGGAAGGGAAAGACCAAATCTAAGATCTGCACAAAAATATTTTGCCTTCAAATTCATACCGTGATCGTGGCATGCATGGACTCAACTCATATGACTGGGATTTCCATGAAAAAGATTCTGGGCCGAAAATGGGTGATCACTGTACATTTCTCTTCTGTTTCCTATTTATATTTCTCTTTTACCTCCTCAATTTAGCATTATGGACAGGGAAAGACCTAAGCTAAGATCTGCACAAAAATATTTTCCCTTCAAATTCATTCCGTGATCGTAGCATGCATGGACTCGACTCATATGACTGGGATTTCCATGAAAAAGATTGTCGGCCGAAAATGGGTGATCACTGTACATTTCTCTTCTGTTTCCTATTTATATTTCTATTTTACCTCCTCAATTTAGCATTATGGACAGGGAAAGACCTAATCTAACATCTGCACAAAAACATTTTCCTTCAAATTCATACCATGATCGTAGCATGCATGGACTCGACTCATATGACTGGGATTTCCATGAAAAAGATTGTGGGCAGAAAATGGGTGATCACGGTACATTTCTCTTCTGTTTCCTATTTATATTTCTATTTTACCTCCTCAATTTAGCATTATGGACAGGGAAAGACCTAATCTAAGATCTGCACAAAAATATTTTGCCTTCAAACAAATTCATACCGTGATGGTAGCATGCATGGACTCGACTCATATGACTGGGATTTCCATGAAAAATATTGTGGGCCGAAAATGGGTGATCACTGTACATTTCTCTTCTGTTTCCTATTTATATTTCTATTTTACCTCCTCAATTTAGCATTATGGACAGGGAAAGACCTAATCTAAAATCTGCACAAAAATATTTTGCATTCAAATTCATACCGTGATCGTAGCATGCATGGACTCGACTCATATGACTGGGATTTCCATGAAAAAGATTGTGGGCCGAAAATGGGTGATCACTGTACATTTCTCTTCTGTTTCCTATTTATCTTTATATTTTACCTCCTCAATTTAGCATTATGAACAGGGAAAGACCTAATCTAAAATCTGCACAAAAATATTTTGCCTTCAAATTCATACCGTGATCGTAGCATGCATGGACTCGACTCATATGACTGGGATTTCCATGAAAAAGATTGTGTGCCGAAAATGGGTGATCACTGTACATTTTTCTTCTGTTTCCTATTTATATTTATATTTTACCTCCTCAATTTAGCATTATGGACAGGGAAAGACCTAATATAAGATCTGCACAAAAATATTTTGCCTTCAAATTCATACCGTGATCGTAGCATGCATGGACTCGACTCATATGACTGGAATTTCCATGAAAAAGATTGTTGGCCGAAAATGGGTGATCACTGTACATTTCTCTTCTGTTTCCTATTTATATTTCTATTTTACCTCCTCAATTTAGCATTATGGACAGGGAAAGACCTAATCTAAGATCTGCATAAAAATATTTTGCCTTCAAATTCATACCGTGATCGTAGCATGCATGGACTCCACTCATATGACTGGGATTTCCATGAAAAAGATTGTGGGCCGAAAATGGGTGATCACTGTACATTTCTCTTCTGTTTCCTATTTAAATTTCTATTTTACCTCCTCAATTTAGCATTATGGACAGGGAAAGACCTAATATAAGATCTGCACAAAAATATTTTGCCTTCAAATTCATACCGTGATCGTAGCATGCATGGACTCGACTCATATGACTGGGATTTCCATGAAAAAGATTGTGGGCCAAAAATAGGTGATCACTGTACATTTCTCTTCTGTTTCCTATTTATATTTCTATTTTACCTCCTCAATTTAGCATTATGGCCAGGGAAAGACCTAATCTAAGATCTGCACAAAAATATTTTGCCTTCAAATTCATACCGTGATCGCAGCATGCATGGACTCGAGTCATATGACTGGGATTTCCATGAAAAAGATTGTGGGCAGAAAATGGGTGATCACTGTACATTTCTCTTCTGTTTCCTATTTATATTTCTATATTACTTCCTCAATTTAGCAATATGGCCAGGGAAAGACCTAATCTAAGCTCTGCACAAAAATATTTTGCCTTCAAATTCATACCGTGATCGTAGCATGCATGGACTCAACTCATATGACTGGGATTTCCATGAAAAACATAGTGGGCAGAAAATGGGTGATCACTGTACATTTCTCTTCTTTTTCCTATTTATATTTATATTTTACCTCCTCAATTTAGCATTATTGACAGGGAAAGACCTAATCTAAGATCTGCACAAAAATATTTTGCCTTCAAATTCATACCTGATCGTAGCATGCATGGACTAGACTCATATGACTGGGATTTCCATGAAAGAGATTGTGGGCCGAAAATAGATGATCACTGTACATTTCTCTTCTGTTTCCTATTCATATTTCTATTTTACCTCGTCAATTTAGCCTTACGGACAGGGAATGATCTAATCGAAGATCTGCACAAAAATATTTTGCCTTCAAATTCATACCGTGATCGTAGCATGCATGGACTCGACTCATATGACTGGGATTTCCATGAAAGAGATTGTGGGCCGAAAATAGATGATCACTGTACATTTCTCTTCTGTTTCCTATTTATATTTCTATTTTACCTCTTCAATTTAGCCTTATGGACAGGGAATGATCTAATCGAAGATCTGCACAAAAATATTTTGCCTTCAAATTCATACCGTGATCGTAGCATGCATGGACTCGACTCATATGACTGGGATTTCCATGAAAATGATTGTGGGCAGAAAATGGGTGATCACTGTACATTTCTCTTCTGTTTCCTATTTATATTTCTATTTTACCTCCTCAATTTAGCATTATGGAAGGGAAAGACCAAATCTAAGATCTGCACAAAAATATTTTGCCTTCAAATTCATACCGTGATCGTGGCATGCATGGACTCAACTCATATGACTGGGATTTCCATGAAAAAGATTCTGGGCCGAAAATGGGTGATCACTGTACATTTCTCTTCTGTTTCCTATATATATTTCTCTTTTACCTCCTCAATTTAGCATTATGGACAGGGAAAGACCTAATCTAAGATCTGCACAAAAATATTTTGCCTTCAAATTCATTCCGTGATCGTAGCATGCATGGACTCGACTCATATGATAGGGATTTCCATGAAAAAGATTGTCGGCCGAAAATGGGTGATCACTGTACATTTCTCTTCTGTTTCCTATTTATATTTATATTTTACCTCCTCAATTTAGCATTATGGACTGGGAAAGACCTAATCTAAGATCTGCACAAAAATATTTTGCCTTCAAATTCATACCGTGATCGTAGCATGCATGGACTCGACTCATATGACTGGGATTTCCATGAAAAAGATTGTGGGCAGAAAATGGTTGATCACTGTACATTTCTCTTCTGTTTTCTATTTATATTTATATTTTACCTCCTTAATTTAGCATTATGGACAGGGAAAGACCAAATCTAAGATCTGCACAAAAATATTTTGCCTTCAAATTCATACCGTGATCGTAGCATGCATGGACTCGACTCATATGACTGGGATTTCCATGAAAAAGATTCTGGGCCGAAAATGGGTGATCACTGTACATTTCTCTTCTGTTTCCTATTTATATTTCTATTTTACCTCCTCAATTTAGCATTATGGACAGGGAAAGACCTAATCTAAGATCTGCACAAAAATATTTTGCCTTCAAATTCATTCCTTGATCGTAGCATGCATGGACTCGACTCATATGAGTGGGATTTCCATGAAAAAGATTGTGGGCCGAAAATGGGTGATCACTGTACATTTCTGTTCTGTTTCCTATTTATATTTCTATTCAACCTCCTCAATTTAGCATTATAGGCCCGGGAAAGACCTAATCTAAGCTCTGCACAAAAATATTTTGCCTTCAAATTCATACCGTGATCGTAGCATGCATGGACTCCACTCATATGACTGGGATTTCCATGAAAGAGATTGTGGGCCGAACATGGGTGATCACTGTACAGTTCTCTTTTTTTTCCTATTTATATTTCTATTTTACCTCCTCAATTTAGCATTATGGACAGGGAAAGACCTAATCTAACATCTGCACAAAAATATTTTGCCTTCAAATTCATACCGTGACCGTAGCATGCATGGACTCGACTAATATAACCGGGATTTCCATGAAAAAGATTGTGGGCCGAAAATGGGTGATCACTGTACATTTCTCTTCTGTTTCCTATTTATATTTCTATTTTACCTCCTCAATTTAGCATTATAGACAGGGAAAGACCTAATCTAAGATCTGCATAAAAATATTTTGCCTTCAAATTCATACCGTGATCGTAGCATGCATGGACTCGACTCATATGACTGGGATTTCCATGAAAAAGATTCTGGGCCGAAAATGGGTGATCACTGTACATTTTTCTTCTGTTTCCTATTTATATTTCTCTTTTACCTCCTCAATTTAGCATTATGAACAGGGAAAGACCTAATCTAAAATCTGCACAAAAATATTTTGCCTTCAAATTCATACCGTGATCGTAGCATGCATGGACTCGACTCATATGACTGGGATTTCCATGAAAAAGATTGTGTGCCGAAAATGGGTGATCACTGTACATTTTTCTTCTGTTTCCTATTTATATTTATATTTTACCTCCTCAATTTAGCATTACGGACAGGGAAAGACCTAATCTAAGATCTGTACAAAAATATTTTGCCTTTAAATTCATACCGTGAACGTAGCATGAATGGACTCGACTCTTATGACTGGAATTTCCATGAAAAAGATTGTTGGCCGAAAATGGGTGATCACTGTACATTTCTTTTCTGTTTCCTATTTATATTTCTATTTTACCTCCTCAATTTAGCATTATGGACAGGGAAAGACCTAATCTAAGATCTGCACAAAAATATTTTTCCTTCAAATTCATTCCGTGATCGTAGCATGTATGGACTCGACTCATATGACTGGGATTTCCATGAAAAAGATTGTGGGCCGAAAATGGGTGATCACTGTACATTTCTCTTCTGTTTCCTATTTATATTTCTATTTTACCTCCTCAATTTAGCATTATGGACAGGGAAAGGCCTAATCGAAGATCTGCACAAAAATATTTTGCCTTCAAGTTCATACCGTGATCGTAGCATGCATGGACTCGAGTCATATGACTGGGATTTCCATGAAAAAGATTGTGGGCAGAAAATGGTTGATCACTGTACATTTCTCTTCTGTTTCCTATTTATATTTCTATTTTACCTCCTCAATTTAGCATTATAGACAGGGAAAGACCTAATCTAAGATCTGCATAAAAATATTTTGCCTTCAAATTCATACCGTGATCGTAGCATGCATGGACTCGACTCATATGACTGGGATTTCTAAGAAAAAGATTGTGGGCCGAAAATGGGTGATCACTGCACATTTCTCTTCTGTTTCCTACTTATATTTCTCTTTTACCTCGTCAATTTAGCATTATGGACAGGGAAAGACCTAATCTAAGATCTGCACAAACATATTTTGCTTTCAAATTCATACCGTGATTGTAGCATGCATGGACTCGACTCATATGACTGGGATTTCCATGAAAAAGATTGTGGGCAGAAAATGGGTGATCACTGTACATTTCTCATCTGTTTCCTATTTACATTTCTCTTTTACCTCCTAAATTTAGCATTATGGATAGGGAAAGATCCAATCTAAGATCTGCACAAAAATATTCTGCTTTCAAATTCATACCGTGATAGTAGCATGCATGGACTCGACTCATATGACTGAGATTTCCATGAAAAAGATGGTGGGCCAAAAATGGGTGATCACTATACATTTCTCTTCTGTATTCTATTTATATTTATATTTTACCTCCTCAATTTAGCATTATGGACAGGGAAAGACCTAATATAAGATCTGCACAAAAATATTTTGCCTTCAAATTCATACCGTGATCGTAGCATGCATGGACTCGACTCATATGACTGGAATTTCCATGAAAAAGATTGTTGGCCGAAAATGGGTGATCACTGTACATTTCTCTTCTGTTTCCTATTTATATTTCTATTTTACCTCCTCAATTTAGCATTATGGACAGGGAAAGACCTAATCTAAGATCTGCATAAAAATATTTTGCCTTCAAATTCATACCGTGATCGTAGCATGCATGGACTCGACTCATATGACTGGGATTTCCATGAAAAAGATTGTGGGCAGAAAATGGGTGATCACTGTACATTTCTCATCTGTTTCCTATTTATATTTCTCTTTTACCTCCTAAATTTAGCATTATGGATAGGGAAAGATCCAATCTAAGATCTGCACAAAAATATTTTGCTTTCAAATTCATACCGTGATAGTAGCATGCATGGACTCGACTCATATGACTGAGATTTCCATGAAAAAGATGGTGGGCCAAAAATAGGTGATCACTGTACATTTCTCTTCTGTATTCTATTTATATTTATATTTTACCTCCTCAATTTAGCATTATGGACAGGGAAAGACCTAATATAAGATCTGCACAAAAATATTTTGCCTTTAAATTCATACCGTGAACGTAGCATGCATGGACTCGACTCATATGACTGGAATTTCCATGAAAAAGATTGTTGGCCGAAAATGGGTGATCACTGTACATTTCTCTTCTGTTTCCTATTTATATTTATATTTTACCTCCTCAATTTAGCATTATGGACAGGGAAAGACCTAATCTAAGATCTGCACACAAATATTTTGCCTTCAAATTCATACTGTGATCGTAGCATGCATGGACTCGACTCATATGACCGGGATTTCCATGAAAAAGATCGTGGGCCGAAAATGGGTGATCACTGTACATTTCTCTTCTGTTTCCTATTTATATTTATATTCTACCTCCTCAATTTAGCATTATGGTACGGGAAAGACCTAATCGAAGATCTGCACAAAAATATTTTGCCTTCGAATTCATTCCGTGATCGTAGCATGCATGGACTCGACTCATATGACTGGGATTTTCATGAAAAAGATTGTGGGCAGAAAATGGGTGATCACTGTACATTTCTCTTCTGTTTCCTATTTATATTTCTATTTTACCTCCTCAATTTAGCATTATGGACAGGGAAAGACCTAATCTAAGATCTGCACAAAAATATTTTGCCTTCAAACAAATTCATACCGTGATGGTAGCATGCATGGACTCGACTCATATGACTGGGATTTCCATGAAAAATATTGTGGGCCGAAAATGGGTGATCACTGTACATTTTTCTTCTGTTTCCTATTTATATTTATATTTTACCTCCTCAATTTAGCATTATGGACAGGGAAAGACCTAATATAAGATCTGCACAAAAATATTTTGCCTTCAAATTCATACCGTGATCGTAGCATGCATGGACTCGACTCATATGACTGGGATTTCCATGAAAAAGATTGTGGGCAGAAAATGGGTGATCACTGTACATTTCTCATCTGTTTCCTATTTACATTTCTCTTTTACCTCCTCAATTTAGCATTATGGATAGGGAAAGATCCAATCTAAGATCTGCACAAAAATATTTTGCTTTCAAATTCATACCGTGATAGTAGCATGCATGGACTCGACTCATATGACTGAGATTTCCATGAAAAAGATGGTGGGCCAAAAATGGGTGATCACTATACATTTCTCTTCTGTATTCTATTTATATTTATATTTTACCTCCTCAATTTAGCATTATGGACAGGGAAAGACCTAATATAAGATCTGCACAAAAATATTTTGCCTTCAAATTCAAACCGTGATCGTAGCATGCATGGACTCGACTCATATGACTGGGATTTTCATGAAAAAGATTGTGGGCAGAAAATGGGTGATCACTGTACATTTCTCTTCTGTTTCCTATTTATATTTCTATTTTACCTCCTCAATTTAGCATTATGGACAGGGAAAGACCTAATCTAAGATCTGCACAAAAATATTTTGCCTTCAAACAAATTCATACCGTGATGGTAGCATGCATGGACTCGACTCATATGACTGGGATTTCCATGAAAAATATTGTGGGCCGAAAATGGGTGATCACTGTTCATTTTTCTTCTGTTTCCTATTTATATTTATATTTTACCTCCTCAATTTAGCATTATGGACAGGGAAAGACCTAATATAAGATCTGCACAAAAATATTTTGCCTTCAAATTCATACCGTGATCGTAGCATGCATGGACTCGACTCATATGACTGGGATTTCCATGAAAAAGATTGTGGGCAGAAAATGGGTGATCACTGTACATTTCTCATCTGTTTCCTATTTACATTTCTCTTTTATCTCCTCAATTTAGCATTATGGATAGGGAAAGATCCAATCTAAGATCTGCACAAAAATATTTTGCTTTCAAATTCATACCGTGATAGTAGCATGCATGGACTCGACTCATATGACTGAGATTTCCATGAAAAAGATGGTGGGCCAAAAATGGGTGATCACTGTACATTTCTCTTCTGTATTCTATTTATATTTATATTTTACCTCCTCAATTTAGCATTATGGACAGGGAAAGACCTAATATAAGATCTGCACAAAAATATTTTGCCTTCAAATTCATACCGTGATCGTAGCATGCATGGACTCGACTCATATGACTGGAATTTCCATGAAAAAGATTGTTGGCCGAAAATGGGTGATCACTGTACATTTCTCTTCTGTTTCCTATTTATATTTGTATTTTACCTCCTCAATTTAGCATTATGGACAGGGAAAGACCTAATCTAAGATCTGCATAAAAATATTTTGCCTTCAAATTCATACCGTGATCGTAGCATGCATGGACTCCACTCATATGACTGGGATTTCCATGAAAAAGATTGTGGGCCGAAAATGGGTGATCACTGTACATTTCTCTTCTGTTTCCTATTTAAATTTCTATTTTACCTCCTCAATTTAGCATTATGGACAGGGAAAGACCTAATCTAAGATCTGCACAAAAATATTTTGCCTTCAAATTCATACCGTGATCGTAGCATGCATGGACTCGACTCATATGACCGGGATTTCCATGAAAAAGATCGTGGGCCGAAAATGGGTGATCACTGTACATTTCTCTTCTGTTTCCTATTTATATTTATATTCTACCTCCTCAATTTAGCATTATGGCCCGGGAAAGACCTAATCGAAGATCTGCACAAAAATATTTTGCCTTCAAATTCATTCCGTGATCGTAGCATGCATGGACTCGACTCATATGACTGGGATTTCCATGAAAAAGATTGTGGGCAGAAAATGGGTGATCACTGTACATTTCTCTTCTGTTTCCTATTTATATTTCTATTTTACCTCCTCAATTTAGCATTATGGCCCGGGAAAGACATAATCTAAGCTCTGCACAAAAATATTTTCCCTTCAAATTCGTTCCGTGATCGTAGCATGCATGGACTCGACTCATATGACTGGGAATTCCATGAAAAATATTGTGGGCCGAAAATGGGTGATCACTGTACATTTCTCTTCTGTTTCCTATTTATATTTATATTTTACCTCCTCAATTTAGCATTATGGACTGGCAAAGACCAAATCTAAGCTCTGCACAAAAATATTTTGCCTTCAAATTCATACCGTGATCGTAGCATGCATGGACTCCACTCATATGACTGGGATTTCCATGAAAACGATTGTGGGCCGAAAATAGGTGATCACTGTACATTTCTCTTCTGTTTCCTATTTATATTTCTAATTTACCTCCTCAATTTAGCATTATGGACAGGGAATGACCTAATCGAAGATCTGCACAAAAATATTTTGCCTTCAAATTCATACCGTGATCGTAGCATGCATGGACTCCACTCATATGACTGGGATTTCCATGAAAAAGATTTTGGGCCGAAAATGGGTGATCACTGTACATTTCTCTTCTGTTTCCTATTTATATTTCTATTTTACCTCCTCAATTTAGCATTATGGACAGGGAAAGACCTAATCTAAGATCTGCACAAAAATATTTTGCCTTCAAATTCATTCCGTGATCGTAGTATGCATGGGCTCGACTCATATGACTGGGATTTCCATGAAAAAGATTGTGGGCCGAAAATGGGTGATCACTGTACATTTCTCTTCTGTTTCCTATTTATATTTCTCTTTTACCTCCTCAATTTAGCATTATGGACAGGGAAAAACTAATCTAAGTACTGCACAAAAATATTTTGCCTTCAAATTCATAACGTGATCATAGCATGCATGGACTCGACTCATATGACTGGGATTTCCATGAAAAAGATTGTGGGCCGAAAATGGGTGATCACTGTACATTTCTCTTCTGTTTCCTATTTATATTTATATTTTACCTCCTCAATTTAGCATTATGGAAAGGTAAAGACCAAATCTAAGATCTGCAAAAAAATATTTTGCTTTCAAATTCATACCGTGATCGTAGCATGCATGGACTCGACTCATATGACTGGGATTTCCATGAAAAAAATTATGGGCTGAAAATGTGTGATCACTGTACATTTCTCTTCTGTTTCCTATTTATATTTCTCTTTTACCTCCTCAATTTAGCATTATGGACAGGGAAAGAGCTAATCTAAGGTCTGCCCAAAAATATTTTGCCTTCAAATTCATACCGTGATCGTAGCATGCATGTACTCGACTCATATGACTGGGATTTCCATGAAAAAGATTGTGGGCCGAAAATAGGTGATCACTGTACATTTCTCTTCTGTTTCCTATTTATATTTCTATTTTACCTCCTCAATTTAGCATTATGGACAGGGAAAGACCTAATCTAAAATCTGCACAAATATATTTTGCCTTCAAATTCATACCGTGAACGTAGCATGCATGGACTCGACTCATATGAGTGGAATTTCCATGAAAAAGATTGTGGGCCGAAAATGGGTGATCACTGTACATTTCTCTTCTGGTTCCTATTTATATTTCTATTTTACCTCCTCAATTTAGCATTATGGCCAGGGAAAGACCTAATCTAAGCTCTGCACAAAAATATTTTGCCTTCAAATTCATACCGTGATCGTAGCATGCATGGACTCGACTCATATTACTGGGATTTCCATGAAAAAGATTGTGGGCCGAAAATGGGTGATCACTGTACATTTCTCTTCTGTTTCCTATTTATATTTCTATTTTACCTCCTCAATTTAGCATTATGGACAGGGAAAGACCTAATCTAAAATCTGCACAAAAATATTTTGCCTTCAAATTCATACCGTGATCGTAGCATGCATGGACTCGACTCATATGATTGGGATTTCCATGAAAAAGATTGTGGGCCGAAAATGGGTGATCACTGTACATTTCTCTTCTGTTTCCTATTTATATTTATATTTTATCTCCTCAATTTAGACATTATGGCCAGGAAAAGACCTAATCTAAGCTCTGCACATAAATATTTTGCCTTCAAATTCATACCGTGATCGTAGCATGCATGGACTCGACTGATATGACTGGGATTTCCATGAAAAAGATTGTGGGCCGAAAATGGGTGATCACTGTACATTTCTCTTCTGTTTCCTATTTATATTTATATTTTACCTCCTCAATTTAGCATTATGGAGAGGGAAAGACCTACTCTAAGCTCTGCACAAAAATATTTTGCCTTCAAATTCATACCGTGATCGTAGCATGCATGGACTCGACTCATATGACTGGGATTTCCATGAAAAAGATTGTGGGCCGAACATGGGTGATCACTGTACATTTCTCTTCTGTTTCCGATTTATATTTCTATTTTGCTACCTCAATTTAGCATTATGGACAGGGAAAGACCTAATCTAAATCTGCACAAAAATATTTTGCCTTCAAATTCATACCGTGATCGTAGCATGCATAAACTCTACTCATATGACTGGGATTTCCATGAAAAAGATTGTGGGCCGAAAATGGGTGATCAGTGTACATTTCTCTTCTGTTTCCTATTTATATTTCTATTTTACCTCCTCAATTTAGCATTATGGCCAGGAAATGACCTAATCTAAGCTCTGCACAAAAATATTTTCCCTTCAAATTCATACCGTGATCGTAGCATGCATGGACTCGACTCATATGACTGGGATTTCCATGAAAAAGATTGTGGGCCGAAAATGGGTGATCACTGTACATTTCTCTTCTGTTTCCTATTTATATTTCTATTTTATCTCCTCAATTTAGACATTATGGCCAGGAAAAGACCTAATCTAAGCTCTGCACATAAATATTTTGCCTTCAAATTCATACCGTGATCGTAGCATGCATGGACTCGACTCATATGACTGAGATTTCCATGAAAAAGATTGTGGGCCGAAAATGGGTGATCACTGTACATTTCTCTTCTGTTTCCTATTTATATTTATATTGTACCTCCTCAATTTAGCATTATGGAGAGGGAAAGACCTAATCTAAGCTCTGCACAAAAATATTTTGCCTTCAAATTCATACCGTGATCGTAGCATGCATGGACTCGACTCATATGCTTGGGATTTCCATGAAAAATTTTCTGGTCTGAAAATGGGTGATCACTGTACATTTCTCTTCTGTTTCCGATTTATATTTATATTTTATCTCCTCAATTTAGACATTATGGCCAGGAAAAGACCTAATCTAAGCTCTGCACATAAATATTTTGCCTTCAAATTCATACCGTGATCGTAGCATGCATGGACTCGACTGATATGACTGGGATTTCCATGAAAAAGATTGTGGGCCGAAAATGGGTGATCACTGTACATTTCTCTTCTGTTTCCTATTTATATTTATATTTTACCTCCTCAATTTAGCATTATGGAGAGGGAAAGACCTACTCTAAGCTCTGCACAAAAATATTTTGCCTTCAAATTCATACTGTGATCGTAGCATGCATGGACTCGACTCATATGAATGGGATTTCCATGAAAAAGATTGTGGGCCGAACATGGGTGATCACTGTACATTTCTCTTCTGTTTCCGATTTATATTTCTATTTTGCTACCTCAATTTAGCATTATGGACAGGGAAAGACCTAATCTAAATCTGCACAAAAATATTTTGCCTTCAAATTCATACCGTGATCGTAGCATGCATAAACTCTACTCATATGACTGGGATTTCCATGAAAAAGATTGTGGGCCGAAAATGGGTGATCAGTGTACATTTCTCTTCTGTTTCCTATTTATATTTCTATTTTACCTCCTCAATGTAGCATTATGGACAGGGAAAGACCTAATCTAAGCTCTGCACAAAAATATTTTGCCTTCAAATTCATACCGTGATCGTAGCATGCATGGACTCGACTCATATGACTGGGATTTCCATGAAAAAGTTTCTGGGCCGAAAATGGGTGATCACTGTACATTTCTCTTCTGCTTCCTATTTATATTTATATTTTAGCTCCTCAATTTAGCATTATGCCCAGGGAAAGACCTAATCTAAGCTCTGCACAAAAATATTTTGCCTTCAAATTCATACCGTGATCGTAGTATGCATGGACTCGACTCATATGACTGGGATTTCCATGAAAAAGATTGTGGGCCGAAAATGGGTGATCACTGTACATTTCTCTTCTGTTTCCTATTTATATTTATATTTTATCTCCTCAATTTAGCATTATGGCCTCGAAAAGACCTAATCTAATCTCTGCACAAAACTATTTTGCCTTCAAATTCATACCGTGATCGTAGCATGCATGGACTCGACTCATATGACTGGCATTTACATGAAAAAGATTGTGGGCCGAAAATGGGTGATCACTGTACATTTCTCTTCTGTTTCCTATTTATATTTCTATTTTACCTCCTCAATTTAGCATTATGGACAGGGAAAGACCTAATCTAAAATCTGCACAAAAATATTTTGCCTTCAAATTTATACCGTGATCGTAGCATGCATGAACTCGACTCATATGACTGGGATTTCCATGAAAAAGATTGTGGGCCAAAAATGGGTGATCACTGTACATTTCTCTTCTGTATTCTATTTATATTTCTATTTTACTTCCTCAATTTAGCATTATGGCCAGGGAAAGATCTAATCTAAGCTCTGCACAAAAATATTTTGCCTTCAAATTCAAACGGTGATCGTAGAATGCATGGACGCGACTCATATGACTGTGATTTCCATGAAAAAGATTGTGGGCCGAAAATGGGTGATCACAGTATATTTCTCTTCTGTTTCTTATTTATATTTCTATTTTAGTCCTCAATTTAGCATTATGTCCAGGGAGAGTCCTATTCTAAGCTCTGCACAAAAATATTTTGCCTTCAAATTCATACCGCGATCGTAGCATGCATGGACTCGACTCATATGACTGGCATTTACATGAAAAAGATTGTTGGCTCAAAATGGGTGATCACTGTACATTTCTCTTCTGTTTCCTATTTATATTTATATTTTACTTCCTCAATTTAGCATTATGGACAGGGAAAGACCTATTCTAAGATCTGCAAATAAATATTTTGCCTTCAAATTCATACCGTGATCGTAGCATGCATGGACTTGACTCATATGACTGGGATTTCCATGAAAAAGATAGTGGGCAGAAAATGGGTGATCACTGTACATTTCTCTTCTGGTTCCTATTTATATTTATATTTTACTTCCTCAATTTAGCATTATGGACAGGGAAAGACCTAATCTAAGATCTGCACTAAAATATTTTGCCTTCAAATTCATACCGTGATCGTAGCATGCATGGACTCGACTCATATGACTGGGATTTCCATGAAAAAGATTGTGGGCAGAAAATGGGTGATCACTGTACATTTCTCTTCTGTTTCCTATTTATATTTATATTGTACCTCCTCAATTTAGCATTATGGAGAGGGAAAGACCTAATCTAAGCTCTGCACAAAAATATTTTGCCTTCAAATTCATACCGTGATCGTAGCATGCATGGACTCGACTCATATGACTGGGATTTCCATGAAAAAGATTGTGGGCAGAAAATGGGTGATCACTGTACATTTCTCTTCTGTTTCCTATTTATATTTATATTTTATCTCCTCAATTTAGACATTATGGCCAGGAAAAGACCTAATCTAAGCTCTGCACATAAATATTTTGCCTTCAAATTCATACCGTGATCGTAGCATGCATGGACTCGACTGATATGACTGGGATTTCCATGAAAAAGATTGTGGGCCGAAAATGGGTGATCACTGTACATTTCTCTTCTGTTTCCTATTTATATTTATATTTTACCTCCTCAATTTAGCATTATGGAGAGGGAAAGACCTACTCTAAGCTCTGCACAAAAATATTTTGCCTTCAAATTCATACCGTGATCGTAGCATGCATGGACTCGACTCATATGACTGGGATTTCCATGAAAAAGATTGTGGGCCGAACATGGGTGATCACTGTACATTTCTCTTCTGTTTCCGATTTATATTTCTATTTTGCTACCTCAATTTAGCATTATGGACAGGGAAAGACCTAATCTAAATCTGCACAAAAATATTTTGCCTTCAAATTCATACCGTGATCGTAGCATGCATAAACTCTACTCATATGACTGGGATTTCCATGAAAAAGATTGTGGGCCGAAAATGGGTGATCAGTGTACATTTCTCTTCTGTTTCCTATTTATATTTCTATTTTACCTCCTCAATTTAGCATTATGGCCAGGGAAAGACCTAATCTAAGCTCTGCACAAAAATATTTTGCCTTCAAATTCATACCGTGATCGTAGCATGCATGAACTCGACTCATATGACTGGGATTTCCATGAAAAAGATTGTGGGCCGAAAATGGGTGATCAGTGTATATTTCTCTTCTGTTTCCTATTTATATTTATATTTTACCTCCTCAATTTAGCATTATGGCCAGGGAAAGACCTAATCTAAGCTCTGCACAAAAATATTTTGCCTTCAAATTCATACCGTGATCGTAGCATGCATGAACTCGACTCATACGACTGGGATTTCCATGAAAAAGATTGTGGGCTGAAAATGGGTGATCACTGTACATTTCTCTTCTGTATTCTCTTTATATTTCTATTTTACTTCCTCAATTTAGCATTATGGCCAGCGAAAGACCTAATCTAAGCTCTGCACAAAAATATTTTCCTTCAAATTCATACCCTGATCGTAGCATGCATGGACACGACTCATGTGACTGGGATTTCCATGAAAAAGATTGTGGGCAGAAAATGGGTGATCACTGTACACTTCTCTTCTGTTTCCTATTTATATTTCTATTTTACCTCCTCAATGTAGCATTATGGACAGGGAAAGACCTAATCTAAGCTCTGCACAAAAATATTTTGCCTTCAAATTCATACCGTGATCGTAGCATGCATGGACTCGACTCATATGACTGGGATTTCCATGAAAAAGTTTCTGGGCCGAAAATGGGTCATCACTGTACATTTCTCTTCTGTTTCCTATTTATATTTATATTTTAGCTCCTCAATTTAGCATTATGCCCAGGAAAAGACCTAATCTAAGCTCTGCACAAAAATATTTTGCCTTCAAATTCATACCGTGATCGTAGCATGCATGGACTAGACTCATATGACTGGGATTTCCATGAAAAAGATTGTGGGCCGAAAATGGGTGATCACTGTACATTTCTCTTCTGTTTCCTATTTATATTTATATTTTATCTCATCAATTTAGCATTATGGCCTCGAAAAGACCTAATCTAATCTCTGCACAAAACTATTTTGCCTTCAAATTCATACCGTGATCGTAGCATGCATGGACTCGACTCATATGACTGGCATTTACATGAAAAAGATTGTGGGCCGAAAATGGGTGATCACTGTACATTTCTCTTCTGTATTCTATTTATATTTCTATTTTACTTCCTCAATTTAGCATTATGGCCAGGCAAAGATCTAATCTAAGCTCTGCACAAAAATATCTTGCCTTCAAATTCAAACGGTGATCGTAGCATGCATGGACGCGACTCATATGACTGTGATTTCCATGAAAAAGATTGTGGGCCCAAAATAGGTGATCACAGTATATTTCTCTTCTGTTTCTTATTTATATTTCTATTTTAGTCCTCAATTTAGCATTATGTCCAGGGAGAGTCCTATTGTAAGCTCTGCACAAAAATATTTTGCCTTCAAATTCATACCGCGATCGTAGCATGCATGGACTCGACTCATATGACTGGCATTTACATGAAAAAGATTGTTGGCTCAAAATGGGTGATCACTGTACATTTCTCTTCTGTTTCCTATTTATATTTATATTTTACTTCCTCAATTTAGCATTATGGACAGGGAAAGACCTATTCTAAGATCTGCAAATAAATATTTTGCCTTCAAATTCATACCGTGATCGTAGCATGCATGGAATCGACTCATATGACAGGGAATTCCATGAAAAAGATTGTGCGCCAAAAATGGGTGATCAATGTACATTTCTCTTCTGTTTACTATTTACATTTCTATTTTACCTCCTCAATTTAGCATTATGGACAGGGAAAGACCTAATCTAAGATCTGCACTAAAATATTTTGCCTTCAAATTCATACCGTGATCGTAGCATGCATGGACTCGACTCATATGACTGGGATTTCCATGAAAAAGATTGTGGGCAGAAAATGGGTGATCACTGTACATTTCTCTTCTGTTTCCTATTTATATTTATATTTTATCTCCTCAATTAAGCATTATAACAAGGAAAGACCTAATCTAAGATCTGCAAAAAAATATTTTGCCTTCAAATTCATACCGTGATCGTAGCATGCATGGACTCGACTCATATGACTGGGATTTCCATGAAAAAGATTGTGGGCCGAAAATGGGTGATCTCTGTACATTTCTCTTCTGTTTCCTATTTATATTTCAATTTTACCTCCTCAATTTAGCATTATGGACAGGGAAAGACCTAATCTAAGATCTGCACAAAAATATTTTGCTTTCAAATTCATACCGTGATCGTAGCATGCATGGACTCGACTCATATGACTGGGATTTCCATGAAAAAGATTGTGGGCTGAAAATAGGTGATCACTGTACATTTCTCTTCTGTATTCTATTCATATTTCAAATTTTACCTCCTCAATTTAGCATTATGGACAGGGAAAGACCTAATCTAAGCTCTGCACAAAAATATTTTGCCTTCAAATTCATACCGCGATCGTAGCATGCATGGACTCGACTCATATGCCTTGGATTTCCATGAAAAAGATTGTGGGCAGAAAATGGGTGATCACTGTACATTTCTCTTCTGTTTCCTATTCATATTTGTATTTTACCTCCTCAATTTAGCATTATGGACAGGGAAAGACCTAATCTAAGATCTGCACAAAAATATTTTGCCTTCAAATTCATATATGATCGTAGCATGCATGGACTCGACTCATATGACTGGCATTTCCATGAAAAAGATTGTGGTCCGAAAATGGTTCATCACTGTACATTTCTCTTCTGTTTCCTATTTATATTTATATTTTACCTCCTCAATTTAGGATTATGGCCAGGGAAAGACCTAATCTAAGTTCTGCACAAAAATATTTTGCCTTCAAATTCATATATGATCGTAGCATGCATGGACTCGACTCATATGTTCTGGCATTTCCATGAAAAAGATAGTGGGCTCAAAATGGGTGATCACTGTACATTTCTCTTCTGTTTCCTATTCATATTTATATTTTACTTCCTTAATTTAGCATTATGGACAGGGAAAGACCTAATCTAAGATCTGCAAAAAAATATTTTGCCTTCAAATTCATACCGTGATCGTAGCATGCATGGACTTGACACATATGACTGGGATTTCCATGAAAAAGATAGTAGGCAGAAAATGGGTGATCACTGTACATTTCTCTTCTGTTTCCTATTTATATTTATATTTTGCCTCCTCAATTTAGCATTATGGACAGGGAAAGAACTAATCAAAAAATCTGCACAAAAATATTTTGCCTTCAAATTCATACCGTGATCGTAGCATGCATGAACTCGACTCATATGACTGGGATTTCCATGAAAAAGATTGTGGGCCGAAAATGGGTGATCACTGTACATTTCTCTTCTGTTTCCTATTTATATTTCTATTTTACCTCCTCAATTTAGCATTATGGACAGGGAAAGACCTAATCTAAGATCTGCACAAAAATATTTTGCTTTCAAATTCATACCGTGATCGTAGCATGCATGGACTCGACTCATATGACTGGGATTTCCATGAAAAAGATTGTGGGCCGAAAATGGGTGATCACTGTACATTTCTCTTCTGTATTCTATTTATATTTCTATTTTACCTCCTCAATTTAGCATTATGGACAGGGAAAGACCTAATCTAAGCTCTGCACAAAAATATTTTGCCTTCAAATTCATACCGTGATCGTAGCATGCATGAACTCGACTCATATGACTGGGATTTCCATGAAAAAGATTGTGGGCCGAAAATGGGTGATCAGTGTATATTTCTCTTCTGTTTCCTATTTATATTTATATTTTACCTCCTCAATTTAGCATTATGGCCAGGGAAAGACCTAATCTAAGCTCTGCACAAAAATATTTTGCCTTCAAATTCATACCGTGATCGTAGCATGCATGAACTCGACTCATACGACTGGGATTTCCATGAAAAAGATTGTGGGCTGAAAATGGGTGATCACTGTACATTTCTCTTCTGTATTCTCTTTATATTTCTATTTTACTTCCTCAATTTAGCATTATGGCCAGCGAAAGACCTAATCTAAGCTCTGCACAAAAATATTTTCCTTCAAATTCATACCCTGATCGTAGCATGCATGGACACGACTCATGTGACTGGGATTTCCATGAAAAAGATTGTGGGCAGAAAATGGGTGATCACTGTACACTTCTCTACTGTTTCCTATTTATATTTCTATTTTACCTCCTCAATGTAGCATTATGGACAGGGAAAGACCTAATCTAAGCTCTGCACAAAAATATTTTGCCTTCAAATTCATACCGTGATCGTAGCATGCATGGACTCGACTCATATGACTGGGATTTCCATGAAAAAGTTTCTGGGCCGAAAATGGGTCATCACTGTACATTTCTCTTCTGTTTCCTATTTATATTTATATTTTAGCTCCTCAATTTAGCATTATGCCCAGGAAAAGACCTAATCTAAGCTCTGCACAAAAATATTTTGCCTTCAAATTCATACCGTGATCGTAGCATGCATGGACTAGACTCATATGACTGGGATTTCCATGAAAAAGATTGTGGGCCGAAAATGGGTGATCACTGTACATTTCTCTTCTGTTTCCTATTTATATTTATATTTTATCTCATCAATTTAGCATTATGGCCTCGAAAAGACCTAATCTAATCTCTGCACAAAACTATTTTGCCTTCAAATTCATACCGTGATCGTAGCATGCATGGACTCGACTCATATGACTGGCATTTACATGAAAAAGATTGTGGGCCGAAAATGGGTGATCACTGTACATTTCTCTTCTGTATTCTATTTATATTTCTATTTTACTTCCTCAATTTAGCATTATGGCCAGGCAAAGATCTAATCTAAGCTCTGCACAAAAATATCTTGCCTTCAAATTCAAACGGTGATCGTAGCATGCATGGACGCGACTCATATGACTGTGATTTCCATGAAAAAGATTGTGGGCCCAAAATAGGTGATCACAGTATATTTCTCTTCTGTTTCTTATTTATATTTCTATTTTAGTCCTCAATTTAGCATTATGTCCAGGGAGAGTCCTATTGTAAGCTCTGCACAAAAATATTTTGCCTTCAAATTCATACCGCGATCGTAGCATGCATGGACTCGACTCATATGACTGGCATTTACATGAAAAAGATTGTTGGCTCAAAATGGGTGATCACTGTACATTTCTCTTCTGTTTCCTATTTATATTTATATTTTACTTCCTCAATTTAGCATTATGGACAGGGAAAGACCTATTCTAAGATCTGCAAATAAATATTTTGCCTTCAAATTCATACCGTGATCGTAGCATGCATGGAATCGACTCATATGACAGGGAATTCCATGAAAAAGATTGTGCGCCAAAAATGGGTGATCAATGTACATTTCTCTTCTGTTTACTATTTACATTTCTATTTTACCTCCTCAATTTAGCATTATGGACAGGGAAAGACCTAATCTAAGATCTGCACTAAAATATTTTGCCTTCAAATTCATACCGTGATCGTAGCATGCATGGACTCGACTCATATGACTGGGATTTCCATGAAAAAGATTGTGGGCAGAAAATGGGTGATCACTGTACATTTCTCTTCTGTTTCCTATTTATATTTATATTTTATCTCCTCAATTAAGCATTATAACAAGGAAAGACCTAATCTAAGATCTGCACAAAAATATTTTGCCTTCAAATTCATACCGTGATCGTAGCATGCATGAACTCGACTCATATGACTGGGATTTCCATGAAAAAGATTGTGGGCCGAAAGTGGGTGATCACTGTACATTTCTCTTCTGTATTCTATTCATATTTCTATTTTACCTCCTCAATTTAGCATTATGGACAGGGAAAGACCTAATCTAAGCTCTGCACAAAAATATTTTGCCTTCAAATTCATACCGCGATCGTAGCATGCATGGACTCGACTCATATGCCTTGGATTTCCATGAAAAAGATTGTGGGCAGAAAATGGGTGATCACTGTACATTTCTCTTCTGTTTCCTATTTATATTTCTATTTTACCTCCTCAATTTAGCATTATGGACAGGGAAAGACCTAATCTAAGATCTGCACAAAAATATTTTGCCTTCAAATTCATATATGATCGTAGCATGCATGGACTCGACTCATATGACTGGCATTTCCATGAAAAAGATTGTGGGCTCAAAATGGGTGATCACTGTACATTTCTCTTCTGTTTCCTATTTATATTTATATTTTACTTCCTTAATTTAGCATTATGGACAGGGAAAGACCTAATCTAAGATCTGCAAAAAAATATTTTGCCTTCAAATTCATACCGTGATCGTAGCATGCATTGACTTGACACATATGACTGGGATTTCCATGAAAAAGATAGTGGGCAGAAAATGGGTGATCACTGTACATTTCTCTTCTGGTTCCTATTTATATTTATATTTTACTTCCTCAATTTAGCATTATGGACAGGGAAAGACCTAATCTAAGATCTGCAAAAAACTATTTTGCCTTCAAATTCATACCGTGATCGTAGCATGCATGGACTCGACACATATGACTGGGATTTCCATGAAAAAGATTGTGGGCAGAAAATGGGTGATCACTGTACATTTCTCTTCCGTTTCCTATTTATATTTCTATTTTACTTCCTTCATTTAGCATTATGGACAGGGAAAGTCCTAATCTAAGCTCTGCACAAAAATATTTTGCCTTCAAATTCATACCGTGATCGTAGCATGCATGGAATCGACTCATATGACAGGGAATTCCATGAAAAAGATTGTGGGCCGAAAACTGGTGGTCACTGTACATTTCTCTTCTGTTTCTTATTTATATTTATATTTTACCTCCTTAATTTAGCATTATGGACTGGGAAAAACCTAATCTAAGTTCTGCACAAAAATATTTTGCCTTCAAATTCATACCGTGATCTTAGCATGCATGGACTCAACTCATATGACTGGGATTTTCATGAAAAAGATTGTGGGCCGAAAATGGAAGATCACTGTACATTTCTCTTCTGTTTCCTATTTATAATTATATTTTACCTCCTCAATTTAGTATTATGGCCAGGGAAAGACCCAATCTAAACTCTGCACAAAAATATTTTGCCTTCAAATTCATACCGCGATCGTATCATGTATGGACTCGACTCATATGACTTGGATTTCCATGAAAAAGATTGTGGGCAGAAAATGGGTGATCACTGTACATTTCTCGTCTGTTTCCTATTTATATTTGTATTTTACCTCCTCAATTTAGCATTATGGACAGGGAAAGACCTAATCTAAGATCTGCACAAAAATATTTTGCCTTCAAATTCATATATGATCGTAGCATGCATGGACTCGACTCATATGACTGGCATTTCCATGAAAAAGATAGTGGGCTCAAAATGGGTGATCACTGTACATTTCTCTTCTGTTTCCTATTTATATTTATATTTTACTTCCTTAATTTAGCATTATGGACAGGGAAAGACCTAATCTAAGATCTGCAAAAAACTATTTTGCCTTCAAATTCATACCGTGATCGTAGCATGCATGGACTCGACTCATATGACTGGGATTTCCATGAAAAAGATTGTGGGCCGAAAATGGGTGATCACTGTACATTTCTCTTCTGTATTCTATTTATATTTCTATTTTACCTCCTCAATTTAGCATTATGGACAGGGAAACACCAAATCTAAGCTCTGCACAAAAATATTTTGCCTTCAAATTCATACCGCGATCGTAGCATGCATGGACTCGACTCATATGACTTGGATTTCCATGAAAAAGATTGTGGGCATAAAATGGGTGATCACTGTACATTTCTCTTATGTTTCCTATTTATATTTGTATTTTACCTCCTCAATTTAACATTATGGACAGGGAAAGACCTAATCTAAGATCTGCACAAAAATATTTTGCCTTCAAATTCATATATGACCGTAGCATGCATGGACTCGACTCATATGACTGGGATTTCCATGAAAAAGATTGTGGGCCGAAAATGGGTGATCACTGTACATTTCTCTTCTGTTTCCTATTTATATTTATATTTTACCTCCTGAATTTAGCATTATGGACAGGGAAAGACCTAATCTAAAATCTGCACAAAAATATTTTCCCTTCAAATTCATACCGTGAACGTAGCATGCATGAACTCGACTCATATGACTGGGATTTCCATGAAAAAGATTGTAGGCCGAAAATGGGTGATCACTGTACATTTCTCTTCTGTTTCCTATTTATATTTATATTATACCTCCTCAATTTAGCATTATGGCCAGGGAATGTACTAATCTAAGCTCTGCACAAAAATATTTTGCCTTCAAATTCATAGGGTGATCTTAGCATGCATGGACTCGATTCATATGACTGGGATTTCTATGAAAAAGATTGTGGGCCGAAAACTGGTGGTCACTATACATTTCTCTTCTGTTTCTTATTTATATTTATATTTTACCTCCTTAATTTAGCATTATGGACAGGGAAAAACCTAATCTAAGTTCTGCACAAAAATATTTTGCCTTCAAATTCATACCGTGATCTTAGCATGCATGGACTCGACTCATATGACTGGGATTTTCATGAAAAAGATTGTGGGCCGAAAATGGAAGATCACTGTACATTTCTCTTCTGTTTCCTATTTATATTTATATTTTACCTCCTCAATTTAGTATTATGGCCAGGGAAAGACCCAATCTAAACTCTGCACAAAAATATTTCGCCTTCAAATTCATACCGCGATCGTATCATGTATGGACTCGACTCATATGACTTGGATTTCCATGAAAAAGATTGTGGGCAGAAAATGGGTGATCACTGTACATTTCTCGTCTGTTTCCTATTTATATTTGTATTTTACCTCCTCAATTTAGCATTATGGACAGGGAAAGACCTAATCTAAGATCTGCACAAAAATATTTTGCTTTCAAATTCATATATGATCGTAGCATGCATGGACTCGACTCATATGACTGGCATTTCCATGAAAAAGATTGTGGTCTCAAAATGGGTGATCACTGTACATTTCTCTTCTGTTTCCTATTTATATTTATATTTTACTTCCTTAATTTAGCATTATGGACAGGGAAAGACCTAATCTAATATCTGCAAAAAACTATTTTCCCTTCAAATTCATACCGTGATCGTAGCATGCATGGACTCGACTCATATGACTGGGATTTCCATGAAAAAGATTGTGGGCCGAAAATGGGTGATCACTGTACATTTCTCTTCTGTATTCTATTTATATTTCTATTTTACCTCCTCAATTTAGCATTATGGACAGGGAAAGACCAAATCTAAGCTCTGCACAAAAATATTTTGCCTTCAAATTCATATATGATCCTAGCATGCATGGACTCGACTCATATGACTGGCATTTCCATGAAAAAGATTGTCGGCCGAAAATGGGTGATCACTGTACATTTCTCTTCTGTTTCCTATTTATATTTATATTTTACCTCCTCAATTTAGCATTATGGCCAGGGAAAGACCTAATCTAAGCTCTGCACCAAAATATTTTGCCTTCAAATTCATACCGTGATCGTAGCATGCATGGACTCGACTCATATGACTGGGATTTCCATGAAAAAGATTGTCGGCCGAAAATGGGTGATCACTGTACATTTCTCTTCTGTTTCCTATTTATATATCTATTTTACCTCCTCAATTTAGCATTATGGCCAGGGAAAGACCTAATCTAAGTTCTGCACAAAAATATTTTGCCTTCAAATTTATACCGGGATCGTAGCATGCATGGACTCGACTCATATGACTCGGATTTCCATGAAAAAGATTGTGGGCCGAAAATGGGTGATCAACGTACATTTCTCTTCTGTTTCCTATTTATATTTCTATTTTACCTCCTCAATTTAGCATTATGGACAGGGAAAGACCTAATATAAAATCTGCACAAAAATATTTTGCCTTCAAATTCATAACGTGATCTTAGCATGCATGGACTCGACTCGTATGACTGGGATTTCCATGAAAAAGATTGTGGGCAGAAAATGGGTGATCACTGTACATTTCTGTTCTGTTTCCTATTTATATTTCTATTTTATATTCTCAATTTAGCATTATAAAAAGGAAAGACCTAATCTAAGATCTGCAAAAAAATATTTTGCCTTCAAATTCATACCGTGATCGTAGCATGCATGGCCTCGACTCATATGACTGGGATTTCCATGAAAAAGATTGTGGGCACAAAATGGGTGATCACTGTACATTTCTCTTCTGTTTCCTATTTACATTTCTATTTTACCTCCTCAATTTAGCATTATGGATAGGGAAAGACCTAATCTAAGATCTGCACAAAAATATTTTGCCTTCAAATTCATATATGATCCTAGCATGCATGGACTCGACTCATATGACTGGGATTTCCATGAAAAAGATTGTCAGCCGAAAATGGGTGTTCACTGTACATTTCTCTTCTGTTTCCTATTTATATTTATATTTTACCTCCTCAATTTAGCATTATGGACAGGGAAAGACCTAATCTAAAATATGCACAAAAATATGTTGCCTTCAAATTCATACCGTGATCGTAGCATGCATGAACTCGACTCATATGACTGGGATTTCCATGAAAAAGATTGTAGGCCGAAAATGGGTGATCACTGTACATTTCTCTTCTGTTTCCTATTTATATTTATATTATACCTCCTCAATGTAGCATTATGGCCAGGGAAAGACCGAATCTAATTTCTGCACAAAAATATTTTGCCTTCAAATTTATACCGTGATCGTAGCATGCATGGACTCGACTCATATGACTCGGATTTCCATGAAAAAGATTGTGGGCGGAAAATGGGTGATCACTGTACATTTCTCTTTTGTTTCCTATATATATTTCTATTTTACCTCCTCAATTTAGCATTATGGACAGGGAAAGACCTAATCTAAGATCTGCTCAAAAATATTTTGCTTTCAAATTCATACCGTGATCGTAGCATGAATGGACCCGACTCATATGACTGGGATTTCCATGAAAAAGATTGTGGGCCGAAAATGGGTGATCACTGTACATTTCTCTTCTGTATTCTATTTATATTTCTATTTTACCTCCTCAATTTAGCATTATGGCCAGGGAAAGACCTAATCTAAGCTCTGCACAAAAATATTTTGCCATCAAATTCATACCGTGATCGTAGCATGCATGGACTCGACTCATATGACTTGGATTTCCATGAAAAAGATTGTGGGCAGATAATGGGAGATCACTGTACATTTCTCTGCTGTTTCCAATTTATATTTGTATTTTACCTCCTCAATTTAGCATTAGGGTCAGGGAAAGACCTAATGTAAGATCTGCAAAAAAATATTTTGCCTTCAAATTCATACCGTGATCGTAGCATGTATGAACTCGACTCATATGACTTGGATTTCCATGAAAAAGATTGTGGGCAGAAAACGGGTGATCACTGTACATTTCTCTCCCGTTTCCTATTTATATTTCTATTTTACTTCCTTCATTTAGCATTATGAACAGGGAAAGACCTAATCTAAAATCTGCACAAAAATATTTTGCCTTCAAATTCATACCGTGACCGTAGCATGCATGAACTCGACTCATATGACTGGGATTTCCATGAAAAAGATTGTGAGCCGAAAATGGGTGATCACTGTAAAATTCTCTTCTGTATTCTATTTATATTTCTATTTTACCTCCTCAATTTAGCATTATGGACAGGGAAAGATCTAATCTAAGATCTGCACAAAAATATTTTGCCTTCAAGTTCATACCGTGATCGTAGCATGCATGGACTCGACTCATATGACTGGGAGGTCCATGAAAAAGATTGTGGGCAGAAAATAGGTGATCACTGTACATTTCTCTTCTGTTTCCTATTTATATTTGTATTTTACCTCCTCAATTTAGCATTATGGAAAGGGAAAGACCTAATCTAAGCTCTGCACAAAAATATTTTGCCTTCAAATTCATACCGTGATCGTAGCATGCATGGACTCGACTCATATGACTGGGATTTCCATGAAAAAGATTGTGGGCCGAAAATGGGTGATCACTGTACATGTCTCTTCTGTATTCTATTTATATTTCTATTTTACCTCCTCAATTTAGCATTATGGACAGGGAAAGACCTAATCTAAGCTCTCCACAAAAATATTTTGCCTTCAAATTCATACCGCGATCATAGCATGCATGGACTCAACTCATATGACTTGGATTTCCATGAAAAAGATTGTGGGCAGAAAATGGGTGATCACTGTACATTTCTCTCCCGTTTCCTATTCATATTTCTATTTTACTTCCTTCATTTAGCATTATGGACAGGGAAAGTCCTAATCTAAGCTCTGCACAAAAATATTTTGCCTTCAAATTCATACCGTGATCGTAGCATGCATGGAATCGTCTCATATGACAGGGATTTCCATGAAAAAGATTGTACGCCGAAAATGGGTGATCACTGTACATTTCTCTTCTGTTTCCTATTTACATTTCTATTTTACCTCCTCAATTTAGCATTATGGACAGGGAAAGACCTAATCTAAGATCTGCACTAAAATATTTTGCCTTCAAATTCATACCGTGATCGTAGCATGCATGGACTCGACTCATATGATGGGATTTCCATGAAAAAGATTGTGGGCACAAAATGGGTGATCACTGTACATTTCTGTTCTGTTTCCTATTTATATTTATATTTTACCTCCTCAATTTAGCATTATGGACAGGGAAAGACCTAATCTAAGCTCTGCACAAAAATATTTTGCCTTCAAATTCATACCGTGATCGTAGCATGCATGGACTCGGCTCATATGACTGGGATTTCCATGAAAAAGATTGTGGGCCGAAAATGGCTGATCACTGTACATTTCTCTTCTGTTTCCTGTTTATATTTATATTTTACCTCCTCAATTTAGCAATATGGTCAGGGAAAGACCTAATCTAAGCTCTGCCTAAAAATATTTTGCCTTCAAATTTATACCGTGATCGTAGCATGCATGGACACGGCTCATATGATTGAGATTTCCATGAAAAAGATTGTGGGCCGAAAATGGTTGATCACTGTACATTTCTCTTCTGTTTCCTATTTATATTTATATTTTACCTCCTCAATTTAGCATTATGGTCAGGGAAAGACCTAATCTAAGCTCTGCACAAAAATATTTTGCCTTCAAATTCATACCGTGATCGTAGCATGCATGGACTTGACTCATATGACTGGGATTTCCATGAAAAAGATTGTGGGCCGAAAATGGGTGATCACTGTACGTTTCTCTTCTGTTTCCTATTTATATTTATATTTTACCTCCTCAATTTAGCATTATGGACAGGGAAAGACATAATCTAAGATCTGCACAAAAATATTTTACCTTCAAATTCATACCGTGATGGTAGCATGCTTGGAATCAACTCATATGACTGGGATTTCCATGAAAAAGATTGTGGCCGAAAATGGGTGATCACTGTACATTTCTCTTGTTTCCTATTTATATTTCTATTTTACCTCCTCAATTTAGGATTATGGACAGGGAAAGACCTAATCTAAAATCTGCACAAAAATATTTCGCCTTCAAATCCATACCGTGATCGTAGCATGCATGGACTCGACTCATATGACTGGGATTTCCATGAAAAAGATTGTGGGCCGAAAATGGGTGATCACTGTACATTTCTCTTCTGTTTCCTATTTATATTTCTATTTTACTTCCTTAATTTAGCATTATGGACACGGAAACACCTAATCTATAATCTGCACAAAAATATTTTGCCTTCAAATTCATACCGTGATGGTAGCATGCATGGACTCGACTCATATGACTGGGATTTCATTGAAAAAGATTGTGGGCCGAAAAAGGGTGTTCACTGTAATTTTCTCTTCTGTTTCCTATTTATATTTCTATTTTACCTCCTCAATTTAGCATTATGGACAGGGAAAGACCTAATCTAAGATCTGCACAAAAATATTTTCCCTTCAAATTCATACCGTGATCGTAGCATGCATGGACTCGACTCATATGACTGGGATTTCATTGAAAAAGATTGTGGGCCGAAAAAGGGTGTTCACTGTAATTTTCTCTTCTGTTTCCTATTTATATTTCTATTTTACCTCCTCAATTTAGCATTATGGACAGGGAAAGACCTAATCTAAAATCTGCACAAAAATATTTTGCCTTCAAATTCATACCGTGATGGTAGCATGCATGGACTCGACTCATATGACTGGGATTTCCATGAAAAAGATTGTGGGCGGAAAATGGGTGATCACTGTACATTTCTCTTCTGTTTCCTATTTATATTTATATTTTACCTCCTCAATTTAGCATTATGGACAGGGAAAGACCTAATCTAAGATCTGCACAAAAATATTTTACCTTCAAATTCATACCGTGATGGTAGCATGCATGGAATCAACTCATATGACTGGGCTTTCCATGAAAAAGATTGTGGGCCGAAAATGGGTGATCACTGTACATTTCTCCTGTTTTTCCTATTTATATTTCTATTTTACCTCCTCAATTTAGCATTATGCCCAGGGAAATGCCTAATCTAAGATCTGCAAAAAAATGTTTTTCTTTCAAATTCATACGGTGATCGTAGCATGCATGGACTCGACTCATATGACTGGGATTTCCATGAAAAAGATTGTGGGCCGAAAATGGGGGATCACTGTACATTTCTCTTGTTTTTCCTATTTATATTTCTATTTTACCTCCTCAATTTAGCATTATGGCCAGGGAAAGACCTAATCTAAGCTCTGCACAAAAATATTTTGCCTTCAAATTCATACCGTGATCGTAGCATGCATGAACTCGAATCATATGACTGGGATTTCCATGAAAAAGATTGTGGGCCGAAAATGGGTGTTCACTGTACATTTCTCTTCTGTTTCCTATTTATATTTATATTTTACCTCCTCAATTTAGCATTCTGGACAGGGAAAGACCTAATCTAAAATCGGCACAAAAATATTTTGCCTTCAAATTCATACCGTGATCGTAGCATGCATGGACTCGACTCATATGACTGGGATTTCCATGAAAAAGATTGTGGGCAGAAAATGGGTGATCACTGTACATTTCTCCTCTGTTTCCTATTTATATTTATATTTTACCTCCTCAATTTAGCATTATGGACAGGGAAAGACCTAATCTAAGATCTGCACAAAAATATTTTACTTTCAAATTCATACCGTGATGGTAGCATGCATGGAATCAACTCATATGACTGGGATTTCCATGAAACAGATTATGGGCCGAAAATGGGTGATCACTGTACATTTCTCTTCTGTTTCCTATATATATTTCTATTTTACCTCCTTAATTTAGCATTATGGACAGGGAAAGACCTAATATAATCTCTGCAAAAAATATTTTGCTTTCAAATTCATACCGTGATCGTAGCATGTATGGACTCGACTCATATGACTGGGATTTCCATGAAAAAGATTGTGGGCCGAAAATGGATGATCACTGTACATTTCTCTACTGTTTCCTATTTATATATCTATTTTACCTCCTCAATTTAGCATTATGGCCAGGGAAAGACCTAATCTAAGCTCTGCACAAAAACATTTTGCCTTCGAATTCATACCGTGACCGTAGCATGCATGGACTCGGCTCATATGACTGGGATTGCCATGAAAAAGTTTCTGGGCCGAAAATGGGTGATCACTGTACATTTCTCTTCTGTTTCCTATTTATATTTATATTTTACCTCCTCAATTTAGCATTATGGACAGGCAAAGACCTAATCTAAAATCTGCAAAAAAATGTTTCGCCTTCAAATTCATACCGTGATCGTAGCATGCATGGACTCGACTCATATGACTGTGATTTCCATGAAAAAGATTGTGGGCCGAAAATGGGTGATCACTGTACATTTCTCTTCTGTTTCCTATTTATATTTCTATTTTAATTCCTCAATTTAGCATTATGGCCAGGGAAAGACCTAATCTAAGATCTGCACAAAAATATTTTGCCTTCAAATTCATACCGTGAACGTAGCATGCATGGACTCGACTCATATGACTGGGATTTCATTGAAAAAGATTGTGGGCCGAAAATGGGTGTTCACTGTAATTTTCTCTTCTGTTTCCTATTTATATTTCTATTTTACCTCCTCAATTTAGCATTATGGACAGGGAAAGACCTAATCTAAAATCTGCACAAAAATATTTTGCCTTCAAATTCATACCGTGATCGTAGCATGCATGGACTCGACTCATATGACTGGGATTTCCATGAAAAAGATTGTGGGCCGAAAATGGGTGATCACTGTACATTTCTCTTCTGTTTCCTATTTATATTTATATTTTACCTCCTCAATTTAGCATTATGGAAAGGGAAAGACCTAATCTAAGATCTGCACAAAAATATTTTACTTTCAAATTCATACCGTGATGGTAGCATGCATGGAATCAACTCATATGACTGGGATTTCCATGAAACAGATTGTGGGCCGAAAATGGGTGATCACTGTACATTTCTCTTCTGTTTCCTATTTATATTTATATTTTACCTCCTCAATTTAGCATTATGGTCAGGGAAAGACCTAATCTAAGCTCTGCACAAAAATATTTTGCCTTCAAATTCATACCGTGATCGTAGCATGCATGAACTCGGCTCATATGACTGGGATTTCCATGAAAAAGATTGTGGGCCGAAAATGGGTGATCACTGTACATTTCTCTTCAGTATTCTATTTATATTTCTATTTTACCTCCTCAATTTAGCCTTATGGACAGGGAAAGACCTAATCTAAAATCGGCACAAAAATATTTTGCCTTCAAATTCATACCGTGATCGTAGCATGCATGGACTCGACTCATATGACTGGGATTTCCATGAAAAAGAATGTGGGCCGATATTGGGTGATCACTGTACATTTCTCTTCTGTTTCCTATTTATATTTATATTTTACCTCCTCAATTTAGCATTATGGACAGGGAAAGACTTAATATAATCTCTGCAAAAAAATATTTTGCTTTCAAATTCATACCGTGATCGTAGCATGCATGGACTCGGCTCATATGACTGGGATTTCCATGAAAAAGTTTCTGGGCCGAAAATAGGTGATCACTGTACATTTCTCTTCTGTTTCCCATTTATATTTCTATTTTACCTCCTCAATTTAGCATTATGGCCAGGGAAAGAACTAATCAAAGCTCCGCACAAAAATATTTTGCCTTCAAATTCATACCGTGATCGTAGCATGCATGGACTCGAATCATATGACTGGGATTTCCTTGAAAAAAATTCTGGGCCGAAAATGGGTGATCACTGTACATTTCTCTTCTGTTTCCTACTTATATTTCTATTTTACGTACTCAATTTAGCATTATGGACAGGGACAGACCTAATCTAAGATCTGCAGAAAAATATTTTGCCTTCAAATTCATACCGTGATCGTAGAATTCATGGACTCGAATCATATGACTGGGATTTCCATGAAAAAGATTGTGGGCCGAAAATGGGAGATCACTGTACATTTCTCTTCTGTTTCCTATTTATATTTCTATTTTACCTCCTCAATTTAGCATTATGGACAGGGAAAGACCTAATCTAAAATCGGCACAAAAAAATTTTGCCTTCAAATTCATACCGTGATCGTAGCATGCATGAACTCGACTCATATGACTGGGATTTCCATGAAAAAGATTATGGGCCGAAAATGGGTGATCACTGTACATTGCTCTTCAGTATTCTATTTATATTTCTATTTTACCTCCTGAATTTAGCATTATGGACAGGGAAAGACCTAATCTAAGATCTGCACAAAAATATTTTGCCTTCAAATTCATACCGTGATCGTAGCATGCATGGACACGACTCATATTACTGGGATTTCCTTGAAAAAGATTGTGGGCCGAAAATTGGTGTTCACTGTACATTTCTCTTCTATTTTTTATTTATATTTATATTTTACCTCCTCAATTTAGCATTATGGACAGGGAAAGTCGTAATCTAAGATCTGCACAAAAATATTTTGCCTTCAAATTCATACCGTGATCGTAGCATGCATGGACTCGGCTCATATGACTGGGATTTCCATGAAAAAGATTGTGGGCCGAAAATGGGTGATCCTTGTACATTTCTCTTCTGTTTCCTATTTATATTTATATTTTACCTACTCAATTTAGCATTATGGACAGGGAAAGACCTAATCTAAGATCTGCACAAAAATATTTTGCCTTCAAATTCATACCGTGATCCTAGCATTCATGGACTCGAATCATATGACTGAGATTTCCATGAAAATATTGTGGGCCGAAAATGGGTGATCACTGTACATTTCTCTTCTGTTTCCTATTTATATTTCTATTTTACCTCCTCAATTTAGCATTATGGCCAGGGAAAGATCTAATCTAAGCTCTACACAAAAATATTTTGCCTTCAAATTCATACTGTGATCGTAGCATGCATGGACTCAACTCATATGACTGGGATTTCCATGAAAAAGATGATGGGCCGAAAATGGGTGTTCACTGTACATTTCTCTTCTGTTTCCTATTTATATTTCTATTTTACCTCCTCAATTTAGCATTAGGGACAGGGAAAGACCTAATCTAAAATCGGCACAAAAATATTTTGCCTTCAAATTCATACCGTGATCGTAGCATGCATGAAGTCGACTCATATGACTGGGATTTCCATGAAAAAGATTGTGGGCCGAAAATGGGTGATCACTGTACATTTCTCTTCTGTTTCCTATTTATATTTCTATTTTACCTTCTCAATTTAGCCATATGGACAGGGAAAGGCCTAATCTAAGATTTCAACAAAAATATTTTGCCTTCAAATTCATACCGTGATCGTAGCATTCATGGAATCGAATCATATGACTGGGATTTCCATGAAAAAGATTGTGGGCAGAAAATGGGTGATCACTGTACATTTTTCTTCTGTTTCCTATTTATATTTATATTTTACCTCCTCAATTTAGCATTATGGACAGGGAAAGACCTAATCTAAGCTCTGCACAAAAATATTTTGCCTTCAAATTAATACCGTGATCGTAGCATGCATGGACTCGGCTCATATGACTGGGATTTCCATGAAAAAGTTTCTGGGCCGAAAATGGGTGATCACTGTACATTTCTCTTCTGTTTCCTATTTATATTTATATTTTACCTACTCAATTTAGCATTATGGACAGGGAAAGACCTAATCTAAAATCGGCACAAAAATATTTTGCCTTCAAATTCATACCGTGATCGTAGCATGCATGGACTCGACTCATATGACTGGGATTTCCATTAAAAAGATTGTGGGCAGAAAATGGGTGATCACTGTACATTTTTCTTCTGTTTCCTATTTATATTTCTATTTTACCTCCTCAATTTAGCATTATGGCCAGGGAAAGACCTAATCTAAGCACTGCACAAAAATATTTTGCCTTCAAATTCTTACGGTGATCATAGCATGCATGGACTCGGCTCATATGACTGGGATTTCCATGAAAAAGATTGTGGGCCGAAAATGGGTGATCACTGTACATTTCTCTTTTTTTCCTATTTATATATCTATTTTACCTCCTCAATTTAGCATTACTGCCAGGGAAAGACCTAATCTAAGCTCTGCAGAAAAATATTTTGCCTTCAAATTCATACCGTGATCGTAGCATGCATGGACTCGGCTCATATGACTGGGATTTCTATGAAAAAGTTTCTGGGCCGAAAATGGGTGATCACTGTAAATTTCTCTTCTGTTTCCTATTTATATTTATATTTTACCTCCTCAATTTAGCATTATGGCCAGGGAAAGACCTAATCAAAGCTCTGCACAAAAATATTTTGCCTTCAAATTCATACCGTGATCGTAGCATGCATGGACTCAACTCATATGACTGGGATTACCATGAAAATGATCGTGGGACAAAAATGGGTGATCACTGTACATTTCTCTTCTGTTTCCTATTTATATTTATATTTTACCTCCTCAATTTAGCATTATGGACAGGGAAAGACCTAATCTAAGATCTGCACAAAAATATTTTGCCTTCAAATTCATACCGTGATCGTAGCAAGCATGGACTCGACTCATATGACTGGGATTTCCTTGAAAAAGATTGTGGGCCGAAAATGGGTGTTCACTGTATATTTCTCTTCTGTTTCCTATTTATATTTATATTTTACCTCCTCAATTTAGCATTATGGACAGGGAAAGACCTAATCTAAAATCTGCACAAAAATATTTTGCCTTCAAATTCATACTGTGATAGTAGCATGCATGAACTCGACACATATGACTGGGATTTCCATGAAAAAGATTGTGGGCCGAAAATGGGTGATCACTGTACATTTCTCTTCTGTTTCCTATTTATATTTCTATTTTACCTCCTCAATTTAGCATTATGGACAGGAAAAGACCTAATCTAAGCTCTGCACAAAAATATTTTGCCTTCAAATTCATACCGTGATCGTAGCATGCATGGAATCGATTCATATGACAGGGAATTCCATGAAAAAGATTGTGCGCCGAAAATGGGTGATCAATGTACATTTCTCTTCTGTTTACTATTTACATTTCTATTTTACCTCCTCAATTTAGCATTATGGACAGGGAAAGACCTAATCTAAGATCTGCACTAAAATATTTTGCCTTCAAATTCATACCGTGATCGTAGCATGCATGGACTCGACTCATATGACTGGGATTTCCATGAAAAAGATTGAGGGCAGAAAATGGGTGATCACTGTACATTTCTCTTCTGTTTCCTATTTATATTTCTATTTTATCTCCTCAATTTAGCATTAAAACAAGGAAAGACCTAATCTAAGATCTGCAAAAAAATATTTTGCCTTCAAATTCATACCGTGATCATAGCATGCATGGACTTGACTCATATGACTGGGATTTCCATGAAAAAGATTGCAGGCAGAAAATGGGTGATCACTGTACATTTTTCTCCCGTTTCCTATTTATATTTCTATTTTACTTCCTTCATTTAGCATTATGGACAGGGAAAGTCCTAATCTAAGCTCTGCACAAAAATATTTTGCCTTCAAATTCATACTGTGATCGTAGCATCCATGGAATCGACTCATACGACAGGGATTTCCATAAAAAAGATTGTGCGCCGAAAATGGGTGATCAATGTACATTTCTCTTCTGTTTCCTATTTACATTTCTATTTTACCTCCTCAATTTAGCATTATGGACAGGGAAAGACCTAATCTAAGATCTGCACTAAAATAATTTGCCTTCAAATTCATACCGTGATCGTAGCATGCATGGACTCGACTCATATGACTTGGATTTCCATGAAAAAGATTGTGGGCAGAAAATGGGTGATCACTGTACATTTCTCTTCTGTTTCCTATTTATATTTGTATTTTACCTCCTCAATTTAGCATTATGGACAGGGAAAGACCTAATCTAAGATCTGCACAAAAATATTTTGCCTTCAAATTCATATATGATCCTAGCATGCATGGACTCGACTCATATGACTGGCATTTCCATGAAAAAGATTGTGGGCCGAAAATGGGTGATCACTGTACATTTCTCTTCTGTTTCCTATTTATATTTATATTTTACCTCCTCAATTTAGCATTATGGCCAGGGAAAGACCTAATCTAAGCTCTGCACAAAAATATTTTGCCTTCAAATTCATACCGTGATCGTAGCATGCATGGACTCGACTCATATGACTGGGATTTCCATGAAAAAGATTGTCGGCCGAAAATGGGTGATCACTGTACATTTCTCTTCTGTTTCCTATTTATATTTATATTATACCTCCTCAATGTAGCATTATGGACAGGGAAAGACCTAATCTAAAATCTGCACAAAAATATTTTGCCTTCAAATTCATACCGTGATCGTAGCATGCATGGACTCGACTCATATGACTGGGATTTCCATGAAAAAGATTGTGGGCCGAAAATGGGTGATCACTGTACATTTCTCTTCTGTTTCCTATATATATTTCTATTTTACCTCCTCAATTTAGCATTATGGACAGGGAAAGACCTAATCTAAGATCTGCACAAAAATATTTTGCTTTCAAATTCATACCGTGATCGTAGCATGAATGGACCCGACTCATATGACTGGGATTTCCATGAAAAAGATTGTGGGCCGAAAATGGGTGATCACTGTACATTTCTCTTCTGTATTCTATTTATATTTCTATTTTACCTCCTCAATTTAGCATTATGGCCAGTGAAAGACCTAATCTAAGCTCTGCACAAAAATATTTTGCTTTATAATTCATACCGTGATCGTAGCATGCATGGACTCGACTCATATGACTTGGATTTCCATGAAAAAGATTGTGGGCAGATAATGGGAGATCACTGTACATTTCTCTGCTGTTTCCGATTTATATTTATATTTTACCTCCTCAATTTAGCATTATGGCCAGGGAAAGACCTAATCTAAGCTCTGCACAAAAATATTTTGCCTTCAAATTCATACCGTGATCGTAGCATGCATGGACTCGACTCATATGACTGGGATTTCCATGAAAAAGATTGTGAGCCGAAAATGGGTGATCACTGTACATTTCTCTTCTGTATTCTATTTATATTTCTATTTTACCTCCTCAATTTAGCATTATGGACAGGGAAAGACCTAATCTAAGCTCTCCACAAAAATATTTTGCCTTCAAATACATACCGCGATCGTAGCATGCATGGACTCGACTCATATGACTTGGATTTCCATGAAAAAGATTGTGGGCAGAAAATGGGTGATCACTGTACATTTCTCTCCCGTTTCCTATTTATATTTCTATTTTACTTCCTTCATTTAGCATTATGGAAAGGGAAAGTCCTAATCTAAGCTCTGCACTAAAATATTTTGCCTTCAAATTCATACCGTGATCGTAGTATGCATGGACTCGACTAATATGACTGGGATTTCCATGAAAAAGATTGTGGGCTGAAAATGGGTGATCACTGTATATTTCTCTTCTGTTTCCTATTTATATTTCGATTTTACCTCCTAAATTTAGCATTATGGCCAGGGAAAGACCTAATCTAAGCTATGCACAAAAATATTTTGCCATCAAATTCATACCGTGATCGTAGCATGCATGGACTCGACTCATATGACTGGGATTTCCATGAAAAAGATTGTGGGCCGCAAATCGGTGATCACTGTACCTTTCTCTTCTGTTTCCTATTTACATTTCTATTTTACCTCCTCAATTTAGCATTATGGACAGGGAAAGACCTAATCTAAGATCTGCACTAAAATAATTTGCCTTCAAATTCATACCGTGATCGTAGCATGCATGGACTCGAATCATATGACTTGGATTTCCATGAAAAAGATTGTGGGCAGAAAATGGGTGATCACTGTACATTTCTCTTCTGTTTCCTATTTATATTTGTATTTTACCTCCTCAATTTAGCATTATGGACAGGGAAAGACCTAATCTAAGATCTGCACAAAAATATTTTGCCTTCAAATTCATATATGATCCTAGCATGCATGGACTCGACTCATATGACTGGCATTTCCATGAAAAAGATTGTGGGCCGAAAATGGGTGATCACTGTACATTTCTCTTCTGTTTCCTATTTATATTTATATTTTACCTCCTCAATTTAGCATTATGGCCTGAGAAAGACCTAATCTAAGCTCTGCACAAAATATTTTGCCTTCAAATTCATACCGTGATCGTAGCATGCATGGACTCGACTCATATGACTGGGATTTCCATGAAAAAGATTGTGAGCCGAAAATGGGTGATCACTGTACATTTCTCTTCTGTATTCTATTTATATTTCTATTTTACCTCCTCAATTTAGCATTATGGACAGGGAAAGACCTAATCTAAGCTCTCCACAAAAATATTTTGCCTTCAAATACATACCGCGATCGTAGCATGCATGGACTCGACTCATATGACTTGGATTTCCATGAAAAAGATTGTGGGCAGAAAATGGGTGATCACTGTACATTTCTCTCCCGTTTCCTATTTATATTTCTATTTTACTTCCTTCATTTAGCATTATGGAAAGGGAAAGTCCTAATCTAAGCTCTGCACTAAAATATTTTGCCTTCAAATTCATACCGTGATCGTAGCATGCATGGACTCACTCATATGACTGGGATTTCCATGAAAAAGATTGTGGGCCGAAAATGGGTGATCACTGTACATTTCTCTTCTGTTTCCTATTTATATTTTACCTCCTCAATTTAGCATTATGGACAGGGAAAGACCTAATCTAAAATCTGCACAAAAATATTTTGCCTTCAAATTCATACCGTGATCGTAGCATGCATGGACTCGACTCATATGACTGGGATTTCCATGAAAAAGATTGTGGGCCGAAAATGGGTGATCACTGTACATTTCTCTTCTGTTTCCTATTTATATTTCTATTTTACCTCCTCAATTTAGCATTATGGACAGGGAAAGACCTAATCTAAAATCTGCACAAAAATATTTTGCTTTATAATTCATACCGTGATCGTAGCATGCATGGACTCGACTCATATGACTGGGATTTCCATGAAAAAGATTGTGGGCCGAAAATGGGTGATCACTGTACATTTCTCTTCTGTTTCCTATTTATATTTGTATTTTACCTCCTCAATTTAGCATTATGGCCAGGGAAAGACCTAATCTAAAATCTGCACAAAAATATTTTGCCTTCAAATTCATACCGTGATCGTAGCATGCATGGACTCGCCTCATATGACTGGGATGTCCATGAAAACGATTTTGGACAGAAAATGGGTGATCACTGTACATTTCTCTCCTGTTTCCTATTTATATTTCTATTTTATTTCCTTCATTTAGCATTATAACAAGGAAAGAACTAATCTAAGATCAGCAAAGAAATATTTTGCTTTATAATTCATACCGTGATCGTAGCATGCATGGCCTCGACTCATATGACTGGGATTTCCATGAAAAAGATTGTGGGCACAAAATGGGTGATCACTGTACATTTCTGTTCTGTTTCCTATTTATATTTTTATTTCTTAATTTAGCATTATGGACAGGGAAAGACCTAATCTAAGACCTGCACAAAATTATTTTGCCTTCAAATTCATACCGTGATCGTAGCATGCATGGACTCGACTCATATGACTGGGATTTCCATGAAAAAGATGGTGGGCCGAAAATGGGTGATCACTGTACATTTCTCTTCTGTGTCCTTTTTATATTTGTATTTTACCTCCTCAATTTAGCATTATGGACAGGGAAAGACCTAATCTAAGCTCTGCACAAAAATATTTTGCCTTCAAATTCATACCGTGATCGTAGCATGCATGGACTCGACTCATATGACTGGGATTTCCATGAAAAAGATTGTGGGCGGAAAATGGGTGATCACTGTACATTTCTCTTCTGTATTCTATTTATATTTCTATTTTACCTCCTCAGTTTAGCATTATGGACAGGGAAAGACCTAATCTAAAATCGGCACAAAAATATTTTGCCTTCAATTTCATACCGTGATCGTAGCATGCATGAACTCGACTCATATGACGGGGATTTCCATGAAAAAGATAGTGGGCCGAAAATGGGTAATCACTGTACATTTCTCTTCTGTATTCTATTTATATTTATATTTTACGTCCTCAATTTACCATTATGGACAGGGAAAGACCTAATCTAAGCTCTGCACAAAAATATTTTACCTTCAAATTCATACCGTGATGGTAGCATGCATGGAATCAACTTATATGACTGGGATTTCCATGAAAAAGATTGTGGGCCGAAAATGGGTGATCGCTGTACATTTCTCTTCTGTTTCCTATTTATATTTATATTTTACCACCTCAATTGAGCATTATGGTCAGGGAAAGACCTAATCTAAGCTCTGCACAAAAATATTTTGCCTTCAAATTCATACCGTGATCGTAGCATGCATGGACTCGACTCATATGACTGGGATTTCCATGAAAAAGATTGTGAGCAGAAAATGGGTGATCACCGTACATTTCTCTTCTGTTTCCTATTTATATTTCTATTTTACCTCCTCAATTTAGCATTATGGACAGGGAAAGAACTAATCTAAAATCTGCACAAAAATATTTTGCCTTCAAATTCATACCGTGATCGTAGCATGCATGGACTCGAATCATATGACTGGGATTTCCATGAAAAAGATTGTGGGCCGAAAATGGGTGATCACTGTACATTTCTCTTCTGTTTCCTGTTTATATTTATATTTTACCTCCTCAATTTAGCAATATGGTCAGGGAAAGACCTAATCTAAGCTCTGCACAAAAATATTTTGCCTTCAAATTCATACCGGGATCGTAGCATGCATGGACTCGGCTCATATGACTGAGATTTCCATGAAAAAGATTGTGGGCCGAAAATGGTTGATCACTGTACATTTCTCTTCTGTTTCCTATTTATATTTATATTTTACCTCCTCAATTTAGCATTATGGACAGGGAAAGACCTAATCTAAGATCTGCACAAAAATATTTTACCTTCAAATTCATACCGTGATTGTAGCATGCATGGAATCAACTCATATGACTGGGATTTCCATGAAAAAGATTGTGGGCCATAAATGGGTGATCACTGTACATTTCTCTTCTGTTTCCTATTTATATTTATATTTGACCTCCTCAATTTAGCATTATGGTCAGGGAAAGACCTAATCTAAGCTCTGCACAAAAATATTTTGCCTTCAAATTCATACCGTGATCGTAGCATGCATGAACTCGGCTCATATGACTGGGATTTCCATGAAAAAGATTGTGGGCCGAAAATGGGTGATCACTGTACATTTCTCTTCTGTTTCATATTTATATTTATATTTTACCTCCTCAATTTAGCATTATGGACAGGGAAAGACCTAATCTAAGATCTGCACAAAAATATTTTACCTTCAAATTCATACCGTGATGGTAGCATGCTTCGAATCAACTCATATGACTGGGATTTCCATGAAAAAGATTGTGGCCGAAAATGGGTGATCACTGTACATTTCTCTTCTGTTTCCTATTTATATTTCTATTTTACCTCCTCAATTTAGCATTATGGACAGGGAAAGACCTAATCTAAAATCTGCACAAAAATATTTCGCCTTCAAATTCATACCGTGATCGTAGCACGCATGGACTCGACTCATATGACTGGGATTTCAATGAAAAGGATTGTGGGCCGAAAATGGGTGATCACTGAACATTTCTCCTGTTTTTCCTATTTATATTTCTATTTTACCTCCTCAATTTAGCATTATGGACAGGGAAAGACCTAATCTAAGATCTGCACAAAAGTATTTTGCCTTCAAATTCATACCGTGATCGTAGCATGCATGGACTCGAATCATATGACTGGGATTTCCATGAAAAAGATTGTGGGCCGAAAACGGGTGATCACTGTACATTTCTCTTCTGTTTCCTATTTATATTTCTATTTTACTTCCTCAATTTAGCATTATTGCCAGGGAAAGACCTAATCTAAGCTCTGCACAAAAATATTTTGCCTTCAAATTCATACCGTGATCGTAGCATGCATGAACTCGACTCATATGACTGGGATTTCCATGAAAAAGATTGTGGGCGGAAAATGGGTGATCACTGTACATTTCTCTTCTGTATTCTATTTATATTTCTATTTTACCTCCTCAGTTTAGCATTATGGACAGGGAAAGACCTAATCTAAAATCGGCACAAAAATATTTTGCCTTCAATTTCATACCGTGATCGTAGCATGCATGAACTCGACTCATATGACGGGGATTTCCATGAAAAAGATAGTGGGCCGAAAATGGGTAATCACTGTACATTTCTCTTCTGTATTCTATTTATATTTATGTTTTACGTCCTCAATTTACCATTATGGACAGGGAAAGACCTAATCTAAGCTCTGCACAAAAATATTTTAACTTCAAATTCATACCGTGATGGTAGCATGCATGGAATCAACTTATATGACTGGGATTTCCATGAAAAAGATTGTGGGCCGAAAATGGGTGATCGCTGTACATTTCTCTTCTGTTTCCTATTTATATTTATATTTTACCACCTCAATTGAGCATTATGGTCAGGGAAAGACCTAATCTAAGCTCTGCACAAAAATATTTTGCCTTCAAATTCATACCGTGATCGTAGCATGCATGGACTCGACTCATATGACTGGGATTTCCATGAAAAAGATTGTGAGCAGAAAATGGGTGATCACCGTACATTTCTCTTCTGTTTCCTATTTATATTTCTATTTTACCTCCTCAATTTAGCATTATGGACAGGGAAAGAACTAATCTAAAATCTGCACAAAAATATTTTGCCTTCAAATTCATACCGTGATCGTAGCATGCATGGACTCGAATCATATGACTGGGATTTCCATGAAAAAGATTGTGGGCCGAAAATGGGTGATCACTGTACATTTCTCTTCTGTTTCCTGTTTATATTTCTATTTTACCTCCTCAATTTAGCATTATGGACAGGGAAAGACCTAATCTAAAATCTGCACAAAAATATTTCGCCTTCAAATTCATACCGTGATCGTAGCACGCATGGACTCGACTCATATGACTGGGATTTCAATGAAAAGGATTGTGGGCCGAAAATGGGTGATCACTGAACATTTCTCCTGTTTTTCCTATTTATATTTCTATTTTACCTCCTCAATTTAGCATTATGGACAGGGAAAGACCTAATCTAAGATCTGCACAAAAGTATTTTGCCTTCAAATTCATACCGTGATCGTAGCATGCATGGACTCGAATCATATGACTGGGATTTCCATGAAAAAGATTGTGGGCCGAAAACGGGTGATCACTGTACATTTCTCTTCTGTTTCCTATTTATATTTCTATTTTACTTCCTCAATTTAGCATTATTGCCAGGGAAAGACCTAATCTAAGCTCTGCACAAAAATATTTTGCCTTCAAATTCATACCGTGATCGTAGCATGCATGAACTCGACTCATATGACTGGGATTTCCATGAAAAAGATTGTGGGCCGAAAATGGGTGATCGCTATACATTTTTCTTCTATTTCCTATTTATATTTCTATTTTACCTACTCAATTTAGCATCATGGATAGGGAAAGACCTTATCTAAGATCTGCACAAAAATATTTTGCCTTCAAATTCATACCGTGATCGTAGCATGCCTGGACTCGAATCATATGACTGGGATTTCCATGAAAAAGATTGTGGGCCGAAAATGGCTGATCACTGTACATTTCTCTTCTGTTTCCTGTTTATATTTATATTTTACCTCCTCAATTTAGCAATATGGTCAGGAAAAGACCTAATCTAAGCTCTGCACAAAAATATTTTGCCTTCAAATTCATACCGTGATCGTAGCATGCATGGACTCGGCTCATATGACTGAGATTTCCATGAAAAAGATTGTGGGCCGAAAATGGTTGATCACTGTACATTTCTCTTCTGTTTCCTATTTATATTTATATTTTACCTCCTCAATTTAGCATTATGGACAGGGAAAGACCTAATCTAAGATCTGCACAAAAATATTTTACCTTCAAATTCATACCGTGATGGTAGCATGCATGGAATCAACTCATATGACTGGGATTTCCATGAAAAAGATTGTGGGCCATAAATGGGTGATCACTGTACATTTCTCTTCTGTTTCCTATTTATATTTATATTTGACCTCCTCAATTTAGCATTATGGTCAGGGAAAGACCTAATCTAAGCTCTGCACAAAAATATTTTGCCTTCAAATTCATACCGTGATCGTAGCATGCATGAACTCGGCTCATATGACTGGGATTTCCATGAAAAAGATTGTGGGCCGAAAATGGGTGATCACTGTACATTTCTCTTCTGTTTCCTATTTATATTTCTATTTTACCTCTTCAATTTAGCATTATGGACAGGGAAAGACCTAATCTAAGATCTGCACAAAAGTATTTTACCTTCAAATTCATACCGTGATGGTAGCATGCTTGGAATCAACTCATATGACTGGGATTACCATGAAAAAGATTGTGGCCGAAAATGGGTGATCACTGTACATTTCTCTTCTGTTTCCTATTTATATTTATATTTTACCTCCTCAATTTAGCATTATGGACAGGGAAAGACCTAATCTAAAATCTGCACAAAAATATTTCGCCTTCAAATTCATACCGTGATCGTAGCATGCATGAACTCGGCTCATATGACTGGGATTTCCATGAAAAAGATTGTGGGCCGAAAATGGGTGATCACTGTACATTTCTCTTCTGTTTCATATTTATATTTATATTTTACCTCCTCAATTTAGCATTATGGACAGGGAAAGACCTAATCTAAGATCTGCACAAAAATATTTTACCTTCAAATTCATACCGTGATGGTAGCATGCTTCGAATCAACTCATATGACTGGGATTTCCATGAAAAAGATTGTGGCCGAAAATGGGTGATCACTGTACATTTCTCTTCTGTTTCCTATTTATATTTATATTTGACCTCCTCAATTTAGCATTATGGTCAGGGAAAGACCTAATCTAAGCTCTGCACAAAAATATTTTGCCTTCAAATTCATACCGTGATCGTAGCATGCATGAACTCGGCTCATATGACTGGGATTTCCATGAAAAAGATTGTGGGCCGAAAATGGGTGATCACTGTACATTTCTCTTCTGTTTCCTATTTATATTTCTATTTTACCTCTTCAATTTAGCATTATGGACAGGGAAAGACCTAATCTAAGATCTGCACAAAAGTATTTTACCTTCAAATTCATACCGTGATGGTAGCATGCTTGGAATCAACTCATATGACTGGGATTACCATGAAAAAGATTGTGGCCGAAAATGGGTGATCACTGTACATTTCTCTTCTGTTTCCTATTTATATTTATATTTTACCTCCTCAATTTAGCATTATGGACAGGGAAAGACCTAATCTAAAATCTGCACAAAAATATTTCGCCTTCAAATTCATACCGTGATCGTAGCATGCATGAACTCGGCTCATATGACTGGGATTTCCATGAAAAAGATTGTGGGCCGAAAATGGGTGATCACTGTACATTTCTCTTCTGTTTCATATTTATATTTATATTTTACCTCCTCAATTTAGCATTATGGACAGGGAAAGACCTAATCTAAGATCTGCACAAAAATATTTTACCTTCAAATTCATACCGTGATGGTAGCATGCTTCGAATCAACTCATATGACTGGGATTTCCATGAAAAAGATTGTGGCCGAAAATGGGTGATCACTGTACATTTCTCTTCTGTTTCCTATTTATATTTCTATTTTACCTCCTCAATTTAGCATTATGGACAGGGAAAGACCTAATCTAAAATCTGCACAAAAATATTTCGCCTTCAAATTCATACCGTGATCGTAGCACGCATGGACTCGACTCATATGACTGGGATTTCAATGAAAAAGATTGTGGGCCGAAAATGGGTGATCACTGTACATTTCTCTTCTGTTTCATATTTATATTTATATTTTACCTCCTCAATTTAGCATTATGGACAGGGAAAGACCTAATCTAAGATCTGCACAAAAATATTTTACCTTCAAATTCATACCGTGATGGTAGCATGCTTCGAATCAACTCATATGACTGGGATTTCCATGAAAAAGATTGTGGCCGAAAATGGGTGATCACTGTACATTTCTCTTCTGTTTCCTATTTATATTTCTATTTTACCTCCTCAATTTAGCATTATGGACAGGGAAAGACCTAATCTAAAATCTGCACAAAAATATTTCGCCTTCAAATTCATACCGTGATCGTAGCACGCATGGACTCGACTCATATGACTGGGATTTCAATGAAAAGGATTGTGGGCCGAAAATGGGTGATCACTGAACATTTCTCCTGTTTTTCCTATTTATATTTCTATTTTACCTCCTCAATTTAGCATTATGGACAGGGAAAGACCTAATCTAAGATCTGCACAAAAGTATTTTGCCTTCAAATTCATACCGTGATCGTAGCATGCATGGACTCGAATCATATGACTGGGATTTCCATGAAAAAGATTGTGGGCCGAAAACGGGTGATCACTGTACATTTCTCTTCTGTTTCCTATTTATATTTCTATTTTACTTCCTCAATTTAGCATTATTGCCAGGGAAAGACCTAATCTAAGCTCTGCACAAAAATATTTTGCCTTCAAATTCATACCGTGATCGTAGCATGCATGAACTCGACTCATATGACTGGGATTTCCATGAAAAAGATTGTGGGCCGAAAATGGGTGATCACTATACATTTTTCTTCTATTTCCTATTTATATTTCTATTTTACCTACTCAATTTAGCATCATGGATAGGGAAAGACCTTATCTAAGATCTGCACAAAAATATTTTGCCTTCAAATTCATACCGTGATCGTAGCATGCCTGGACTCGAATCATATGACTGGGATTTCCATGAAAAAGATTGTGGGCCGAAAATGGCTGATCACTGTACATTTCTCTTCTGTTTCCTGTTTATATTTATATTTTACCTCCTCAATTTAGCAATATGGTCAGGAAAAGACCTAATCTAAGCTCTGCACAAAAATATTTTGCCTTCAAATTCATACCGTGATCGTAGCATGCATGGACTCGGCTCATATGACTGAGATTTCCATGAAAAAGATTGTGGGCCGAAAATGGTTGATCACTGTACATTTCTCTTCTGTTTCCTATTTATATTTATATTTTACCTCCTCAATTTAGCATTATGGACAGGGAAAGACCAAATCTAAGATCTGCACAAAAATATTTTACCTTCAAATTCATACCGTGATGGTAGCATGCATGGAATCAACTCATATGACTGGGATTTCCATGAAAAAGATTGTGGGCCGAAAATGGGTGATCACTGTACATTTCTCTTCTGTTTCCTATTTATATTTATATTTTACCTCCTCAATTTAGCATTATGGTCAGGGAAAGACCTAATCTAAGCTCTGCACAAAAATATTTTGCCTTCAAATTCATACCGTGATCGTAGCATGCATGAACTCGGCTCATATGACTGGGATTTCCATGAAAAAGATTGTGGGCCGAAAATGGGTGATCACTGTACATTTCTCTTCTGTTTCATATTTATATTTATATTTTACCTCCTCAATTTAGCATTATGGACAGGGAAAGACCTAATCTAAGATCTGCACAAAAATATTTTACCTTCAAATTCATACCGTGATGGTAGCATGCTTCGAATCAACTCATATGACTGGGATTTCCATGAAAAAGATTGTGGCCGAAAATGGGTGATCACTGTACATTTCTCTTCTGTTTCCTATTTATATTTCTATTTTACCTCCTCAATTTAGCATTATGGACAGGGAAAGACCTAATCTAAAATCTGCACAAAAATATTTCGCCTTCAAATTCATACCGTGATCGTAGCACGCATGGACTCGACTCATATGACTGGGATTTCAATGAAAAGGATTGTGGGCCGAAAATGGGTGATCACTGAACATTTCTCCTGTTTTTCCTATTTATATTTCTATTTTACCTCCTCAATTTAGCATTATGGACAGGGAAAGACCTAATCTAAGATCTGCACAAAAATATTTTACCTTCAAATTCATACCGTGATCGTAGCATGCATGGACTCGAATCATATGACTGGGATTTCCATGAAGAAGATTGTGGGCCGAAAATGGCTGATCACTGTACATTTCTCTTCTGTTTCCTGTTTATATTTATATTTTACCTCCTCAATTTAGCAATATGGTCAGGAAAAGACCTAATCTAAGCTCTGCACAAAAATATTTTGCCTTCAAATTCATACCGTGATCGTAGCATGCATGGACTCGGCTCATATGACTGGGATTTCCATGAAAAAGATTGTGGGCCGAAAATGGGTGATCACTGTACATTTCTCTTCTGTTTCCTATTTATATTTCTATTTTACCTCCTCAATTTAGCATTATGGACAGGGAAAGACCTAATCTAAGATCTGCACAAAAATATTTTACCTTCAAATTCATACCGTGATGGTAGCATGCTTGGAATCAACTCATATGACTGGGATTTCCATGAAAAAGATTGTGGCCGAAAATGGGTGATCACTGTACATTTCTCTTCTGTTTCCTATTTATGTTTCTATTTTACCTCCTCAATTTAGCATTATGGACAGGGAAAGACCTAATCTAAAATCTGCACAAAAATATTTCGCCTTCAAATTCATACCGTGATCGTAGCATGCATGGACTCGACTCATATGACTGGGATTTCCATGAAAAAGATTGTGGGCCGAAAATGGGTGATCACTGTACATTTCTCTTCTGTTTCCTATTTATATTTATATTTTACCTCCTCAATTTAGCATTATGGACAGGGAAAGACCTAATCTAAGATCTGCACAAAAATATTTTACCTTCAAATTCATACCGTGATGGTAGCATGCATGGAATCAACTCATATGACTGGGCTTTCCATGAAAAAGATTGTGGGCCGAAAATGGGTGATCACTGTACATTTCTCTTCTGTTTCCTATATATATATATATTTTACCTCCTCAATTTAGCATCATGGACAGGGAAAGACCTAATCTAAGATCTGCACAAAGATATATTGCCTTCAAATTCATACCGTGATCGTAGCATGCATGGACTCGAATCATATGACTGGGATTTCCATGAAAAACATTGTGGGCCGAAAATGGCTGATCACTGTATATTTCTCTTCTGTTTCCTGTTTATATTTATATTTTACCTCCTCAATTTAGCAATATGGTCAGGGAAAGACCTAATCTAAGCTCTGCACAAAAATATTTTGCCTTCAAATTCATACCGTGATCGTAGCATGCATGGACTCGGCTCATATGACTGAGATTTCCATGAAAAAGATTGTGGGCCGAAAATGGTTGATCACTGTACATTTCTCTTCTGTTTCCTATTTATATTTATATTTTACCTCCTCAATTTAGCAATATGGTCAGGGAAAGACCTAATCTAAGCTCTGCCTAAAAATATTTTGCCTTCAAATTCATACCGTGATGGTAGCATGCATGGAATCAACTCATATGACTGGGCTTTCCATGAAAAAGATTGTGGGCCGAAAATGGGTGATCACTGTACATTTCTCCTGTTTTTCCTATTTATATTTCTATTTTACCTCCTCAATTTAGCATTATGGCCAGAGAAAGACCTAATCTAAGATCTGCAAAAAAATATTTTTCTTTCAAATTCATACCGTGATCGTAGCATGCATGGACTCGACTCCTATGACTGGGATTTCCATGAAAAAGATTGTGGGCCGAAAATGGGTGATCACTGTACATTTCTCCTGTTTTTCCTATTTATATTTCTATTTTACCTCCTCAATTTAGCATTATGGCCAGGGAAAGACCTAATCTAAGCTCTGCACAAAAATATTTTGCCTTCAAATTCATACCGTGATCGTAGCATCCATGGACTCGACTCATATGACTGGGATTTCCATGAAAAAGATTGTGGGCAGAAAATGGGTGATCACTGTACATTTCTCTTCTGTTTCCTATTTATATTTATATTTTACCTCCTCAATTTAGCATTATGGCCAGGGAAAGACCTAATCTATAATCTGCACAAAAATATTTTGCCTTCAAATTCATACCGTGATCGTAGCATGCATGGACTCGACTCATATCACTGGGATTTCCATGAAAAAGATTGTGGGCCGAAAATGGGTGATCACTGTACATTTCTCTTCTGTTTCCTATTTATATTTATATTTTACCTCCTCAATTTAGCATTATGGCCAGGGAAAGACCTAATCTACGCTCTGCACAAAAATATTTTGCCTTCAAATTCATACCGTGATCGTAGCATGCATGGACTCGGCTCATATGACTGGGATTTCCATGAAAAAGATTGTGGGCCGAAAATGGGTGATCACTGTACATTTCACTGCTGATTCCTATTTATATTTCTATTTTACCTCCTCAATTTAGCATTATGGACAGGGAAAGACCTAATCGAAGATCTGCACAGAAATATTTTGCCTTCAAATTCATACCGTGATCGTAGCATGCATGGTTTCAACTCATATGACTGGATTTCCATGAAAAAGATTGTGGGCCGAAAATGGGTGATCACTGTACATTTCTCTTCTGTTTCCTATTTATATTTATATTTTACCTCCTCAATTTAGCATTATGGCCAGGGAAAGACCTAATCTACGCTCTGCACAAAAATATTTTGCCTTCAAATTCATACCGTGATCGTAGCATCCATGGACTCGACTCATATGACTGGGATTTCAATGAAAAAGATTGTGGGCAGAAAATGGGTGATCACTGTACATTTCTCTTCTGTTTCCTATTTATATTTATATTTTACCTCCTCAATTTAGCATTATGGCCAGGGAAAGACCTAATATAATCTCTGCACAAAAATATTTTGCCTTCAAATTCATACCGTGATCGTAGCATGCATGGTTTCAACTCATATGACTGGATTTCCATGAAAAAGATTGTGGGCCGAAAATGGGTGATCACTGTTCCAATCTCTTCTGTTTCCTATTTATATTTATATTTTACCTACTCAATTTAGCATTATGGACAGGGAAAGACCTAATCTAAGATCTGCACAAAAATATTTTGCCTTCAAATTCATACCGTGATCGTAGCATGCATCGACTCGACTCATATGACTGGGATTTCCATGAAAAAGATTGCGGGCCGAAAATGGGTGATCACTGTACATTTCTCTTCTGTTTCCTATTTATATTTATATTTTACCTCCTCAATTTATCATTATGGACAGGGAAAGACCTAATCTAAGCTCTGCACAAAAATATTTTGCCTTCAAATTCATACCGTGATCGTAGCATGCATGGACTCGGCTCATATGACTGGGATTTCCATGAAAAAGATTCAGTGCAGAAAATGGGTGATCACTGTACATTTCTCTTCTGTTTTCTATTTCTATTTATATTTTACTTCCTTCATTTAGCATTATGGACAGGGAAAGACCTAATCTAAGATCTGCAAAAAAATATTTTGCCTTCAAATTCGTGCCTTGATTGTAGCATGTATGGACTGGACTCACATGACTGGGATTTCCATGAAAAAGATTGTGGGCAGAAAATGGGTGATCACTGTACATTTCTCTTCTGTTTCCTATTTATATTTTTATTTTACTTCCTTCATTTAGCATTATGGACAGGGAAAGACCTAATCTAAGATCTGCAAAAAAATATTTTGCCTTCAAATTCATGCCTTGATTGTAGCATGTATGGACTGGACTCACATGACTGGGATTTCCATGAAAAAGATTGAGGGCAGAAAATGGGTGATCACTGTACATTTCTCTTCTGTTTCCTATTTATATTTATATTTTACTTCGTACATTTAGCATTATGGACAGGGAAAGACCTAATCTAAGATCAGCAAAAAAATATTTTCCCTTCAAATTCATACCGTGATCGTAGCATGTATGGACTCGACTCATATGACTGGGATTTCCATGAAAAAGATTGTGGGCAGAAAATGGGTGATCACTGTATATTTCTCTTCTGTTTCTTATTTATATTTATATTTTACCTCCTCAATTTAGCATTATGGACAGGGAAAGACCTAATCTAAGATCTGCAAAAAAATATTTTGCCTTCAAATTCATGCCTTGATTGTAGCATGCATGGACTCGACTCATATGACTGGGATTTCCATGAAAAAGATTGTGGGCAGAAAATGGGTGATCACTGTACATTTCTCTTCTGTTTCCTATTTATATTTCTATTTAACTACTCAATTTAACATTATGGACAGGGAAAGACCTAATCTAAGATCTGCAAAAAAATATTTTGCCTTCAAATTCATGCCTTGATCGTAGCATGTATGGACTGGACTCACATGACTGGGATTTCCATGAAAAAGATTGTGGGCAGAAAATGGGAGATCACTGCACATTTCTCTTCTGTTTCCTATTTATATTTCTATTTTACTTCCTTAATTTAGCATTATGGACAGGGAAAGACCTAATCTAAGATCTGCACAAAAATATTTTGCCTTCAAATTCATACCGTGAACGTAGCATGTATGGACTCGACTCATATGACTGGGATTTCCATGAAAAAGATTGTGGGCAGAAAATGATGGATCACTGTACATTTCTCTTCTGTTTCCTGTTTATATTTCTATTTTACTTCCTTCATTTAGCATTATGGACAGGGAAAGACCTAATCTAAGATCTGCAAAAAAAATTTTGCCTTCAAATTCATACCTTGATCGTAGCATGTATGGACTGCACTCATATGACTGGGATTTCCATGAAAAAGATTGTGGGCAGAAAATGGGTGATCACTGTACATTTCTCTTCTGTTTCCTATTTATATTTATATTTTACTTCCTTCATTTAGCATTATGGACAGGGAAAGACCTAATCTAAGATCTGCAAAAAAATATTTTGCCTTCAAATTCATGCCTTGATTGTAGCATGTATGGACTGGACTCGCATGACTGGGATTTCCATGAAAAAGATTGAGGGCAGAAAATGGGTGATCACTGTATATTTCTCTTCTGTTTCCTATTTATATTTCTATTTTACTTCCTTCATTTAGCATTATGGACAGGGAAAGACCTAATCTAAGATCTGCAAAAAAATATTTTGCCTTCAAATTCATACCGTAATCGTAGCATGTATGGACTCGACTCATATGACTGGGATTTCCATGAAAAAGATTGTGGGCAGAAAATGGGCGATCACTGTACATTTCTCTTCTGTTTCCTATTTATATTTCTATTTTACTTCCTTCATTTGGCATTATGGACAGGGAAAGACCTAATCTAAGATCTGCAAAAAAATATTTTGCCTTCAAATTCATACCGTGATCGTAGCATGTATGGACTCGACTCATATGACTGGGATTTCTATGAAAAAGATTGTGGGCAGAAAATGGGTGATCTCTGTACATATCTCTTCTTTTTCCTATTTATATTTCTATTTTACTTCCTTAATTTAGCATTAAGGACACGGAAAGACCTAATCTAAGACCTGCAAAAAAATATTTTGCCTTCAAATTCATACCGTAATCGTAGCATGTATGGACTCGACTCATATGACTGGGATTTCCATGAAAAAGATTGTGGGCAGAAAATGGGCGATCACTGTACATTTCTCTTCTGTTTCCTATTTATATTTCTATTTTACTTCCTACATTTAGCATTATGGACAGGGAAAGACCTAATCTAAGATCTGCAAAAAAATATTTTGCCTTCAAATTCGTACCATGAACGTATCATGTATGGACTCGACTCATATGACTGGGATTTCCATGAAAAAGATTGTGGGCAGAAAATGGGTGATCACTGTACATTTCTCTTCTGTTTCCTATTTATATTTATATTTTACTTCCTTCATTTAGCATTATGGACAGGGAAAGACCTAATCTAAGATCTGCAAAAAAATATTTTGCCTTCAAATTCATACCGTGATCGTAGCATGTATGGACTCGACTCATATGACTGGGATTTCCATGAAAAAGATTGTGGGCAGAAAATGGGTGATCTCTGTACATATCTCTTCTTTTTCCTATTTATATTTCTATTTTACTTCCTTAATTTAGCATTAAGGACACGGAAAGACCTAATCTAAGACCTGCAAAAAAAATATTTTGCCTTCAAATTCATACCGTAATCGTAGCATGTATGGACTCGACTCATATGACTGGGATTTCCATGAAAAAGATTGTGGGCAGAAAATGGGCGATCACTGTACATTTCTCTTCTGTTTCCTATTTATATTTCTATTTTACTTCCTACATTTAGCATTATGGACAGGGAAAGACCTAATCTAAGATCTGCAAAAAAATATTTTGCCTTCAAATTCGTACCATGAACGTATCATGTATGGACTCGACTCATATGACTGGGATTTCCATGAAAAAGATTGTGGGCAGAAAATGGGTGATCACTGTACATTTCTCTTCTGTTTCCTATTTATATTTATATTTTACTTCCTTCATTTAGCATTATGGACAGGGAAAGACCTAATCTAAGATCTGCAAAAAAATATTTTGCCTTCAAATTCATACCGTGATCGTAGCATGTATGGACTCGACTCATATGACTGGGATTTCCATGAAAAAGATTGTGGGCAGAAAATGGGTGATCTCTGTACATATCTCTTCTTTTTCCTATTTATATTTCTATTTTACTTCCTTAATTTAGCATTAAGGACACGGAAAGACCTAATCTAAGACCTGCAAAAAAAATATTTTGCCTTCAAATTCATACCGTAATCGTAGCATGTATGGACTCGACTCATATGACTGGGATTTCCATGAAAAAGATTGTGGGCAGAAAATGGGCGATCACTGTACATTTCTCTTCTGTTTCCTATTTATATTTCTATTTTACTTCCTTCATTTAGCATTATGGACAGGGAAAGACCTAATCTAAGATCTGCAAAAAAATATTTTGCCTTCAAATTCATACCGTGAACGTAGCATGTATGGACTCGACACATATGACTGGGATTTCCATGAAAAAGATTGTGGGCAGAAAATGGGTGATCACTGTACATTTCTCTTCTGTTTCCTATTTATATTTATATTTTACTTCCTTCATTTAGCATTATGGACAGGGAAAGACCTAATCTAAGATCTGCAAAAAAATATTTTGCCTTCAAATTCATACCGTGATCGTAGCATGTATGGACACGACTCATATGACTGGGATTTCCATGAAAAAGATTGTGGGCAGGAAATGGGCGATCACTGTACATTTCTCTTCTGTTTCCTATTTATATTTCTATTTTACTTCCTTCATTTACCATTATGGACAGGGAAAGACCTAATCTAAGATCTGCAAAAAAAATTTTGCCTTCAAATTCATACCGTGATCGTAGCATGTATGGACTGCACTCATATGACTGGGATTTCCATGAAAAAGATTGTGGGCAGAAAATGGGTGATCTCTGTACATTTCTCTTCTTTTTCCTATTTATATTTCTATTTTACTTCCTTCATTTAGCATTATGGACAGGGAAAGACCTAATCTAAGATCTGCAAAAAAATATTTTGCCTTCAAATTCATACCGTGAACGTAGCATGTATGGACTGAACTCATATGACTGGGATTTCCATGAAAAAGATTGTGGGCAGAAAATGGGTGATCACTGCACATTTCTCTTCTGTTTCTTATTTATATTTGTATTTTACTTCCTTCATTTAGCATTATTGACAGGGAAAGACCTAAACTAAGATCTGCAAAAAAATATTTTGCCTTCAAATTCATACCGTGAACGTAGCATGCATGGACTCGACTCATATGACTGGGATTTCCATGAAAAAGATTGTGGGCACAAAATGGGTGATCACTGTACATTTCTCTTCTGTTTCCTATTTATATTTATATTTTACTTCCTTCATTTAGCATTATTGACAGGGAAAGACCTAATCTAAGATCTGCAAAAAAATATTTTGCCTTCAAATTCATACCGTGATCGTAGGATGTATGGACTCGACTCATATGACTGGGATTTCCATGAAAAAGATTGTGGGCACAAAATGGGTAATCACTGTACATTTCTCTTCTGTTTCCTATTTATATTTATATTTTACTTCCTTCATTTAGCATTATGGACAGGGAAAGACCTAATCTAAGATCTGCAAAAAATATTTTGCCTTCAAATTCATACCGTGATCGTAGCATGTATGGACTACACTCATATGACTGGGATTTCCATGAAAAAGATTGAGGGCAGAAAATGGGTGATCACTGTACATTTCTCTTCTGTTTCCTATTTATATTTATATTTTACATCCTTCATTTAGCATTATGGACAGGGAAAGACCTAAACTAAGATCTGCAAAAAAATATTTTGCCTTCAAATTCATACCGTGATCGTAGCATGCATGGACTCAACTCATATGACTGGGATTTCCATGAAAAAGATTGTGGGCCGAAAATGGGTGATCACTGTACATTACTCTTCTGTTTCCTATTTATATTTCTATTTTACCTCCTCAATTTAGCATTATGGACAGGGAAAGAACTAATCTAAGATCTGCACAAAAATATTTTGCCTTCAAATTCATGCCGTGATCATAGCATGCATGTACTCGACTCATATGACTGGGATTTCCATGAAAAAGATTGTGGGCACTAAATGGGTAATCACTGTACATTTCTCTTCTGTTTCCTATTTATATTTATATTTAACTCCACAATTTAACATTATGGACAGGGAAAGACCTAAACTAAGATCTGAAAAAAAATATTTTGCCTTCAAATTCATACCGTGAACGTAGCATGCATGGACTCGACTCATATGACTGGGATTTCCATGAAAAAGATTGTGGGCACAAAATGGGTGATCACTGTACATTTCTCTTCTGTTTCCTATTTATATTTATATTTTACTTCCTTCATTTAGCATTATGGACAGGGAAAGACCTAATCTAAGATCTGCAAAAAAATATTTTGCCTTCAAATTCATACCGTGATCGTAGCATGTATGGACTCGACTCATATGACTGGGATTTCCATGAAAAAGATTGTGGGCACAAAATGGATAATCACTGTACATTTCTCTTCTGTTTCCTATTTATATTTATATTTTACTTCCTTAATTTAGCATTAGGGACAGGGAAAGACCTAATCTAAGATCTGCAAAAAAATATTTTGCCTTCAAATTCATACCGTGATCGTAGCATGTATGGACTCGACTCATATGACTGGGATTTCCATGAAAAAGATTGTGGGCAGAAAATGGGCGATCACTGTACATTTCTCTTCTGTTTCCTACTCATATTTCTATTTTACTTCCTTCATTTAGCATTATGGACAGGGAAAGACCTAATCTAAGATATACAAAAAATATTTTGCCTTCAAATTCATACCGTGATCGTAGCATGTATGGACTCGACTCATATGACTGGGATTTCCATGAAAAAGATTGCGGGCAGAAAATGGGTGATCACTGTACATTTCTCTTCTGTTTCCTATTTATATTTCTATTTTACTTCCTTCATTTAGCATTATGGACAGGGAAAGACCTAATCTAAGATCTGGAAAAAAATATTTTGCCTTCAAATTCATACCGTGATCGTAGCATGTATGGACTCGACTCATATGACTGGGATTTCCATGAAAAAGATTGTGGGCAGAAAATGGGTGATAACTGTACATTTCTCTTCTGTTTCCTATTTATATTTATATTTTACTTCCTTAATTTAGCATTATGGACACGGAAAGACCTAATCTAAGATCTGCAAAAATATATTTTGCCTTCAAATTCATACCGTGATCGTAGCATGTATGGACTCGACTCATATAAACTGGGATTTCCATGAAAAAGATTGTGGGCAGAAAATGGGTGATCACTGAACATATCTCTTCTGTTTCCTATTCATATATCTATTTTACTTCCTTCATTTAGCATTATGGACAGGGAAAGACCTAATCTAAGATCTGCAAAAAAATATTTTGCCTTCAAATTCATACCGTGATCGTAGCATGTATGGACTCGACTCATATGACTGGGATTTCCATGAAAAAGATTGTGGGCAGAAAAAGGTTGATCACTGTATATTTCTCTTCTGTTTCCTATTTATATTTTACTTCCTTCATTTAGCATTATGGACAGGGAAAGACCTAATCTAAGATCTGCAAAAAATATTTTGCCTTCAAATTCATACCGTGATCGTAGCATGTATGGACTACACTCATATGACTGGGATTTCCATGAAAAAGATTGAGGGCAGAAAATGGGTGATCACTGTACATTTCTCTTCTGTTTCCTATTTATATTTCTATTTTACATCCTTCATTTAGCATTATGGACAGGGAAAGACCTAAACTAAGATCTGCAAAAAAATATTTTGCCTTCAAATTCATACCGTGATCGTAGCATGCATGGACTCAACTCATATGACTGGGATTTCCATGAAAAAGATTGTGGGCCGAAAATGGGTGATCACTGTACATTACTCTTCTGTTTCCTATTTATATTTCTATTTTACCTCCTCAATTTAGCATTATGGACAGGGAAAGACCTAATCTAAGATATACAAAAAATATTTTGCCTTCAAATTCATACCGTGATCGTAGCATGTATGGACTCGACTCATATGACTGGGATTTCCATGAAAAAGATTGCGGGCAGAAAATGGGTGATCACTGTACATTTCTCTTCTGTTTCCTATTTATATTTCTATTTTACTTCCTTCATTTAGCATTATGGACAGGGAAAGACCTAATCTAAGATCTGGAAAAAAATATTTTGCCTTCAAATTCATACCGTGATCGTAGCATGTATGGACTCGACTCATATGACTGGGATTTCCATGAAAAAGATTGTGGGCAGAAAATGGGTGATAACTGTACATTTCTCTTCTGTTTCCTATTTATATTTATATTTTACTTCCTTAATTTAGCATTATGGACACGGAAAGACCTAATCTAAGATCTGCAAAAAAATATTTTGCCTTCAAATTCATACCGTGATCGTAGCATGTATGGACTCGATTCATATACACTGGGATTTCCATGAAAAAGATTGTGGGCAGAAAATGGGTGATCACTGAACATATCTCTTCTGTTTCCTATTCATATATCTATTTTACTTCCTTCATTTAGCATTATGGACAGGGAAAGACCTAATCTAAGATCTGCAAAAAAATATTTTGCCTTCAAATTCATACCGTGATCGTAGCATGCATGGACTCAACTCATATGACTGGGATTTCCATGAAAAAGATTGTGGGCCGAAAATGGGTGATCACTGTACATTACTCTTCTGTTTCCTATTTATATTTCTATTTTACCTCCTCAATTTAGCATTATGGACAGGGAAAGACCTAATCTAAGATCTGCACAAAAATATTTTGCCTTCAAATTCATGCCGTGATCATAGCATGCATGTACTCGACTCATATGACTGGGATTTCCATGAAAAAGATTGTGGGCACTAAATGGGTAATCACTGTACATTTCTCTTCTGTTTCCTATTTATATTTCTATTTAACTCCACAATTTAACATTATGGACAGGGAAAGACCTAATCTAAGATCTGCAAAAAAATATTTCGACTTCAAATTCATGCCTTGATCGTAGCATGTATGGACTGGACTCACATGACTGGGATTTCCATGAAAAAGATTGTGGGCAGAAAATGGGTGATCACTGTACATTTCTCTTCTGTTTCCTACTTATATTTCTATTTTACTTCGTTCATTTAGCATTATGGACAGGGAAAGACATAATCTAAGATCTGCAAAAAAATATTTTGCCTTCAAATTCATACCGTGATTGTAGCATGTATGGACTCGACTCATATGACTGGGATTTCCATGAAAATGATTGTGGGCAGAAAATGGGTGATCACTGTACATTTCTCTTCTGTTTCCTATTTATATTTCTATTTTACTTCCTTAATTTAGCATTATGGACACGGAAAGACCTAATCTAAGATCTGCAAAAAAATATTTTGCCTTCAAATTCATACCGTGATCGTAGCATGTATGGACTCGACTCATATGACTTGTATTTCCATGAAAAAGATTGTGGGCAGAAAATAGGTGATCACTGTACATTTCTCTTCTGTTTCCTATTTATATTTCTATTTAACTCCACAATTTAACATTATGGACAGGGAAAGACCTAATCTAAGATCTGCAAAAAAATATTTCGACTTCAAATTCATGCCTTGATCGTAGCATGTATGGACTGGACTCACATGACTGGGATTTCCATGAAAAAGATTGTGGGCAGAAAATGGGTGATCACTGTACATTTCTCTTCTGTTTCCTATTTATATTTCTATTTTACTTCCTTCATTTAGCATTATGGAAAGGGAAAGACCTAAACTAAGATTTGCAAAAAATATTTTGCCTTCATATTCATACCGTGATCGTAGCATGCATGGACTCGACTCATATGACTGGGATTTCCATGAAAAAGATTGTGGGCAGAAAATGGATAATCACTATACATTTCTCTTCTGTTTCCTATTTATATTTCTATTTTACTTCCTTCATTTAGCATTATGGACAGGGAAAGACCTAATCTACGATCTGCAAAAAAAATTTTGCCTTCAAATTCATACCGTGATCGTAGCATGTATGGACTCGACTCATATGACTGGGATTTCCATGAAAAAGATTGTGGGCAGAAAATGGGTGATAACTGTACATTTCTCTTCTGTTTCCTATTTATATTTCTATTTTACTTCCTTAATTTAGCATTATGGACACGGAAAGACCTAATCTAACATCTGCAAATAAATATTTTGCCTTCAAATTCATACCGTGATCGTCGCATGCATGGACTCGACTCATATGACTGGGATTTCCATGAAAAAGATTGTGGGCAGAAAATGGGGGATCACTGTACATTTCTCTCCTGTTTCCTATTTATATTTATATTTTACCTCCTCAATTTAGCATTATGGACAGGGAACGACCTAATCTAAGATCTGCACAAAAATATTTTGCCTTCAAATTCATACCGTGATCATAGCATGCATGTACTCGACTCATATGACTGGGATTTCCATGAAAAAGATTGTGGGCACAAAATGGATAATCACTGTACATTTCTCTTCTGTTTCCTATTTATATTTCTATTTAACTCCTCAATTTAACATTATGGACAGGGAAAGACCTAATCTAAGATCTGCAAAAAAATATTTTGCCTTCAAATTCATGCCTTGATCGTAGCATGTATGGACTCGACTCATATGACTGGGATTTCCATGAAAATGATTGTGGGCAGAAAATGGGTGATCACTGTACATTTCTCTTCTGTTTCCTATTTATATTTCTATTTTACTTCGTTCATTTAGCATTATGGACAGGGAAAGACATAATCTAAGATCTGCAAAAAAATATTTTGCCTTCAAATTCATACCATGATCGTAGCATGTATGGACTCGACTCATATGACTGGGATTTCCATGAAAATGATTGTGGGCAGAAAATGGGTGATCACTGTACATTTCTCTTCTGTTTCCTATTTATATTTATATTTTACTTCCTTAATTTAGCATTATCGACAGGGAAAGACCTAATCTGAGATCTGCAAAAAAATATTTTGCCTTCAAATTCATACCGAGATCGTAGCATGTATGGACTCGACTCATATAAACTGGGATTTCCATGAAAATGATTGAGGGCAGAAATTGGGTGATCACTGTACATTTCTCTTCTGTTTCCTATTTATATTTCTATTTTACTTCCTTCATTTAGCATTATGGACAGGGAAAGACCTAAACTAAGATCTGCAAAAAAATATTTTGCCTTCAAATTCATACCGTGATCGTAGCATGTATGGACTCGACTCATATGACTGGGATTTCCATGAAAAAGATTTTGGGCAGAAAATGGGTGATCACTGTACATTTCTGTTCTGTTTCCTATTTATATTTCTATTTTACCTCCTCAATTTAGCATTTTGGACAGGGAAAGACCTAATCTCATATCTGCACAAAAATATTTTGCCTTCAAATTCATACCCTGATCGTAGCATGCATGGACTGGACTCATATGACTGGGATTTCCATGAAAAAGATTGTGGGCAGAAAATGGGTGATCACTGTACATTTCTCTTCCGTTTCCTATTTACATTTCTATTTTACCTCCTTAATTTAGCATTATGGACAGGGAAAGACCTAATCTAATATCTGCAAAAAAATATTTTTCCTTCAAATTCATACCGTGATCGTAGCAAGCATAGACTCGACTCATATGACTGGGATTTCCATGAAAAAGATTGTGGGCAGAAAATGGGTGATCACTGTACATTTCTCTTCGGTTTCCTATTAATATTTCTATTTTACTTCCTTCATTTAGCATTATCGACAGGGAAAGAGCTAATCTAAAATCTGCTCAAAAATATTTTGCCTTCAAATTCATACCGTGATCGTAGCATGCATGGACTCGATTCATATGACTGGGATTTCCATGACAAAGGTTGTGGGCCGAAAATGGGTGATAACTGTACATTTCTCTTCTGTTTCCTATTCATATTTATATTTTACCTCGATAATTTAGCATTATGGACAGGGAAAGACCTAATCTAAGATCTGTAAAGAAATATTTTGCCTTCAAATTCATACCGTGATCGTAGCATGCATGGACTCGACTCATATGACTGGGATTTCCATGAAAAAGATTGTGGGCACAAAATGGGTGATCACTGTACATTTCTGTTCTGTTTCCTATTTATATTTATATTTTACTTCCTCAATATAGCATTATGGACAGGGAAAGACCTAATCTAAGATCTGCAAAAAAATATTTTGCCTTCAAATTCATACCGTGATCGTAGCATGTATGGACTGGACTCATATGACTGGGATTTCCATGAAAAAGATTGTGCGCAGAAAATGGGAGGATCACTGTACATTTCTCTTCTGTTTCCTATTTATATTTATATTTTACTTCCTTCATTTAGCATTATGGACATGTAAAGACCTAATCTAAGCTCTGAAAAAAATATTTTGCCTTCAAATTCATACCGTGATCTTAGCATGTATGGACTCGACTCATATGACTGGGATTTCCATGAAAAAGATTGTGGGCACAAAATGGGTGATCACTGTACATTTCTCTTCTGTTTCCTATTTATATTTCTATTTTACCTCTCAATTTAGCATTATGTACAGGGAAAGACCTAATCTAAGATCTGCAAAAATATATATTCCCTTCAAATTCATACCGTGATCGTAGCATGCAAGGACTCGACTTATATGACTGGGATTTCCATGAAAAAGATTCGGGGCAGAAAATGGGTGATCACTATACATTGCTCTTCTGTTTCCTATTTATATTTATATTTTACCTCCTTCATTTAGCATCATGGACAGGGAAAGACCTAATCTAAGATCTGCAAAAAAATATTTTGCCTTCAAATTCATACCGTGATCGTAGCATGCATGGACGACTCATATGACTGGGATTTCCATGAAAAAGATTGTGGGCAGAAAATGGGTGATCACTGTACATTTCTCTTCTGTTTCCTATTTATATTTCTATTTTACATCCTCAATTTAGCATTATGGACAGGGAAAGACCTAATCTAAAATCTGCACAAAAATATTTTGCCTTCAAATTCATACCGTGATCGTAGCATGTATGGACTGGACTCATATGACTGGGATTTCCATGAAAAAGATTGTGGGCAGAAAATGGGTGATCACTGTACATTTCTGTTCTGTTTCCTATTTATATTTCTATTTTACTTGCTTCATTTAGCATTATGAACAGGGAAAGACCTAATCTAAGATCTGCAAAAAAATATTTTGCCTTCAAATTTATACCTTGATCGTAGCATGCATGGACTCGACTCATAGTCCTGGGATTTCCATGAAAAAGATTGTGGGCCCAAAATGGGTGATAACTGTACATTTCTCTTCTGTTTCCTATTTATATTTATATTTACCTCTTCAATTTAGCATTTGGACAGGGAAAGACTTAATCTAAAATCTGCAAAAAAAAATTTGCCTTCATATTCATACTGTGATCGTAGCATGCATGGACTCGACTCATATGACTGGGATTTCCATGAAAAAGATTGTTGGCAGAAAATGGGTGATCACTGTACATTTCTGTTCTGTTTCCTATTTATATTTATATTTTATCTCCTCAATTTAGCATTATAACAAGGAAAGACCTAATCAAAGAACTGCAAAAAAATATTTTACCTTCAAATTCATACCATGATCGTAGCATGCATGGACTCGACTCATATGACTGGGATTTCCATGAAAAAGATTGTGGGCACAAATTGGGTGATCACTGTACATTTCTCTTCTGTTTCCTCTTTATATTTCTATTTTACCTCCTCAATTTAGCATTATGGACAGGGAAAGAACTAATCTAAGATCTGCACAAAAATATTTTACCTTCAAATTCATACCGTGATCGTAGCATGCATGGACCTGACTCGTATGTCTGCGATTTCCATGAAAAAGACTGTGGGCACAAAATGGGTGATCACTGTACATTTCTCTTCTGTTTCCTATTTATATTTCTATTATACCTCCTCAATTTAGCATTATGGACAGGGAAAGACCTAATCTAAGATCTGCAAAAAAATATTTTGCCTTCAAATTCATACCGTGGTCATGGCATGCATGGACTCGACTCATATGACTGGGATTTCCTTGAAAAAGATTGTGGGCAGAAAATTGGTGATCACTGTACATTTCTCTTCTGTTTTCTATTCATATTTCTATTTTACCTCTTCAATTTAGCATTATGGACAGGAGAAGAACTAATCTAAGTTCTGCAAATAAATATTTTGCCTTCAAATTCATGCCGTGATCGTAGCATGCATGGACTTGACTCATATGACTGGGATTTCCATGAAAAAGATTGTGGGCAGAAAATGGGTGATCACTGTACATTTCTCTTCTGTTTCCTATTTATATTTCTATTTTACCTCCTCAATTTAGCATTATGGACAGGGAAAGACCTAATCTAAGCTCTGCAAAAAATTATTTTGACTGCAAATTCATACTGTGATCGTAGCATGTATGGACTGGACTGAGATGACTGGGATTTCCATGAAAAAGATTGTGGGCAGAAAATGGGTGATCACTGTACATTTCTCTTCTGTTTCCTATTTATATTTCCATTTAAGTCCTCAATTTAGCATTATGTACAGGGAAAGACCTAATCTAAGATCTGCAAAAAAATATTTTTCCTTCAAATTCATACCGTGATCGTAGCATGCATGGACTCGACTCATATGACTGGGATTTCCATGAAAAAGATTGTGGGCAGAAAATGGATGATCACTGTACATTTCTGTTCTGTTTCCTATTTATATTTATATTTTACTTGCTTCATTTAGCATTATGGACAGGGAAAGACGTAATCTAAGATCTGCAAAAAAATATTTTGCCTTCAAATTCATATCGTGATCGTAGCATGCATGGACTCGACTCATATGACTAGGATTTCCATGAAAAAGATTGTGGGCAGAAAGTGGGTGATCACTGTACATTTCTCTTCTGTTTCCTATTTATATTTCTATTTTACTTCCTTCATTTAGCATTATGGACAGGGAAAGACCTAATCTAATATCTGCAAAAAAATATTTTGCCTTCAAATTCATACTGTGGTCCTAGTATGCATGGACTCGACTCCTATGACTGGGATTTCCATGAAAAAGATTGTGGGCAGAAAATGGGTGATCACTGTACATTTCTCTTCTGTTTCCTATTTATATTTGTATTTTACCTCCTCAATTTAGCATTATGGACAGGGTAAGACCTAATCTAAGATCTGCAAAAAAATATTTTGCCTTCAAATTCATACCGTGATCGTAGCATGCATGGACGACTCATATGACTGGGATTTCCATGAAAAAGATTGTGGGCAGAAAATGGATGATCACTGTACATTTCTCTTCTGTTTCCTATTTATATTTCTATTTTACTTCCTTCATTTAGCATTATGGACAGGGAAAGACCTAATCTAAGGTCTGCAAAAAAATATTTAGCCCTCAAATTCATACCGTGATCGTAGCATGCATGGACTCGACTCATATGACTGGGATTTCCATGAAAAAGATTGTGGGCACAAAACGGGTGATCCCTGTACATTTCTCTTCTTTTTCCTATTTATATTTATATTTTACTTCCTCAATTTAGCATTATGGACAGTGAAAGACCTAATCTAAGATCTGCAAAAAAATATTTTGCCTTCAAATTCATACCGTGATCATGGCATGCATGGACTCGACTCATATGACTGGGATTTCCTTGAAAAAGATTGTGGGCAGAAAATTGGTGATCACTGTACATTTCTCTTCTGTTTTCTATTCATATTTCTATTTTACCTATTCAATGTAGCATTATGGACAGGGAAAGACCTAATCTAATATCTGCAAAAAAATATTTTGCCTTCAAATTCATACCGTGATCATAGCATGTATGGACTCGACTCATATGACTGGGATTTCCATGAAAATATTGTAAGCAGAAAATGTGTGATCACTGTACATTTCTCTTCTGTTTCCTATTTATATTTCTATATTACTTCCTTCATTTAGCATTATGGACAGGAGAAGAACCAATCTAATTTCTGCAAATAAATATTTTGCCTTCAAATTCATGCCGTGATCGTAGCATGCATGGACTTGACTCATATGACTGGGATTTCCATGAAAAAGATTGTGGGCAGAAAATGGGTGATCACTGTACATTTCTCTTCTGTTTCCTATTTATATTTCTATTTTACCTCCTCAATTTAGCATTATGGACAGGGAAAGACCTAATCTAAGCTCTGCAAGATAATATTTTGCTTTTCAATTCATACCGTGATCGTAGCATGCATGGACTTGACTCATATGACTGGGATTTCCATGAAAAAGATTGTGGGCAGAAAATGGGTGATCACTGTACATTTCTCTTCTGTTTCCTAATTATATTTATATTTTACATACTCAATTTAGCATTATTGACAGGGAAAGACCTAATCTAAGATCTGCAAGAAAATATTTTGCCTTCAAATTCATACCGTGATCGTAGCATGTATGGAATCGACTCATATGACTGCGATTTCCATGAAAAACATTGTGAGTAGAAAATGGGTGATCACTGTACATTTCTCTTCTGTTTCCTATTTCTATTTCTATTTTACTTCCTTCATTTAGCTTGATGGACAGGGAAAGAACTAATCTAAGATCTGCAAAAAAATATTTTGCCTTCAAATTCATATCGTGATCGTAGCATGTATGGACTCGACTCATATGACTGTGATTTCCATGAAAATATTGTGGGCAGAAAATGGGTGATCACTGTACATTTCTCTTCTGTTTCTTATTTATATTTATATTTTACCTCCTCAATTTAGCATTATGGACAGGGAAAGACCTAATCTAAGATCTGTACAAAAATATTTTCCCTTCAAATTCATACCGTGATCGTAGTATGCAAGGACTCGACTCATATGACTGGGATTTTCATGAAAAAGATTGTGGGCCGAAAATGGGTGATCACTGTACATTTCTCTTCTGTTTCCTATTTATATTTATATTTTACCTTCTCAATTTAGCATTATGGACAGGGAAAGACCTAATCTAAGATCTGCACAAAAATATTTTGCCTTCAAATTCATACCGTGATCGTAGCATGCATGGGCTTGACTCATATGACTGGGATTTCCATGAAAAGGGTTGTGGGCCGAAAATGGGTGATCACTGTACATTTCTCTTCTGTTAACTATTTATATTTATATTTTACCTCCTAAATTTAGTATTATGGACAGGGAAAGAACTAATCTAAGATCTGCACAAAAATATTTTGCATTCAAATTCATACCGTGATCGTAGCATGCATGGACACGACTCATATGACTGGGATTTCCATGAAAAAGATTGTAGGCCGAAAATGGGGGATCACTGTATATTTCTCTTCTGTTTCCTATTACTATTTCTATTTTACTTCCTTAATTTAGCATTATGGACAGGGAAAGACCTAATCTAAGATCTGCACAAAAGTATTTTTCCTTCAAATTCATACCGTGATCGTAGCATGCATGGACTCGACTCATATGACTGGGATTTCCATGAAAAAGATTGTGGGCGAAAAATGGGTGATCACTGTACATTTCTCTTCTGTTTTCTATTTATATTTCTATTTTACCTCCTCAATTTAGCATTATGGACAGGGAAAGACCTAATCTAAGCTCTGCACAAGAATATTTTGCCTTCAAATTCATACCGTGATCGTAACATGCATGGACTCGACTCATATGACTGGGATTTCCATGAAAAAGATTGTGCGCAGAAAATGGGTGATCACTGTACATTTCTCTTCTGTTTCCTATTTATATTTATATTTTACCTCCTCAATTTAGCATTATGGACAGGGAAAGACCTAATCTAAGATCTGCACAAAAATATTTTGCCTTCAAATTCATACCGTGATCGTAGCATGCATGGACGCGACTCATATGACTGGGATTTTCATGAAATAGGTTGTAGACCGAAAATGGGTGATCACTGTACATTTCTCTTCTGTTTTTTATTTATATTTCTATTTTACTTCCTCAATTTAGCATTATGGACAGGAAAAGACCTAATCTCAAATCTGCACAAAAGTATTTTGCCTTCAAATTCATACCGTGATCGTAGCATGCATGGACTCGACTCATATGACTGGGATTTCCATGAAAAAGGTTGTGTGCTGAAAATGGGTGATCACTGGACATTTCTCTTCTGTTTCTTATTTATATTTATATTTTACCTCCTCAATTTAGCATTATGGATAGGGAAAGACCTAATCTAAGCTCTGCACAAAAATATTTTGCCTTCAAATTCATACCGTGATTGTAGCATACATGGACTAGACTCATGTGACTGGGATTTCCATGAAAAAGTTTGTGGGCCGAAAATGGGTGATCACTGTACTTTTCTCTTCTGTTTCCTATTTATATTTCTATTTTACCTTCTCAATTTAGCATTATGGACAGGGAAAGACCTAATCTAAGATCTGCACAAAAATATTTTGTCTTCAAATTCATACCGTGATCGTAGCATGCATGGACTCGACTCATATGACTGTGATTTCCATGAAAAAGGTTGTGGGCCGAAAATGGGTGATCACTGTAAATTTCTCTTCTGTTTCCTATTTATATTTATATTTTACCTCCTCAATTTAGCATTATGGACAGGGAAAGACCTAATCTAAGATCTGTACAAAAATATTTTCCCTTCAAATTCATACCGTGATCGTAGTATGCAAGGACGCGACTCATATGACTGGGATTTTCATGAAATAGGTTGTGGACCGAAAATGGGTGATCACTGTACATTTCTCTTCTGTTTTTTATTTATATTTCTATTTTACTTCCTCAATTTAGCATTATGGACAGGAAAAGACCTAATCTCAAATCTGCACAAAAGTATTTTGCCTTCAAATTCATACCGTGATCGTAGCATGCATGGACTCGACTCATATGACTGGGATTTCCATGAAAAAGGTTGTGTGCCGAAAATGGGTGATCACTGGACATTTCTCTTCTGTTTCTTATTTATATTTATATTTTACCTCCTCAATTTAGCATTATGGATAGGGAAAGACCTAATCTAAGCTCTGCACAAAAATATTTTGCCTTCAAATTCATACCGTGATTGTAGCATGCATGGACTCGACTCATGTGACTGGGATTTCCATGAAAAAGTTTGTGGGCCGAAAATGGGTGATCACTGTACTTTTCTCTTCTGTTTCCTATTTATATTTCTATTTTACCTTCTCAATTTAGCATTATGGACAGGGAAAGACCTAATCTAAGATCTGCACAAAAATATTTTGTCTTCAAATTCATACCGTGATCGTAGCATGCATGGACTCGACTCATATGACTGGGTTTTCCATGAAAAAGGTTGTGGGCCGAAAATGGGTGATCACTGTAAATTTCTCTTCTGTTTCCTATTTATATTTATATTTTACCTTCTCAATTTAGCATTATGGACAGGGAAAGACCTAATCTAAGATCTGCACAAAAATATTTTCCTTCAAATTCATACCGTGATCGTAGCATGCATGGACTCGACTCTTATGACTGGGATTTCCATGAAAAAGATTGTGGGCCGAAAATGGGTGATCACTGTACATTTCTCTTCTGTTTCCTATTTATATTTCTATTTTACCTTCTCAATTTAGCATTATGGACAGGGAAAGACCTAATCTAAGATCTGCACAAAAATATTTTGTCTTCAAATTCATACCGTGATCGTAGCATGCATGGACTCGACTCATATGACTGGGATTTCAATGAAAAAGGTTGTGGGCCGAAAATGGGTGATCACTGTAAATTTCTCTTCTGTTTCTTATTTATATTTATATTTTACCTCCTAAATTTAGCATTATGGACAGGGAAAGAACTAATCTAAGATCTGCACAAAAATATTTTGCTTTCAAATTCATACCGTGATCGTAGCATGCATGGACTCTACTCATATGAATGGGATTTCCATGAAAAAGATCGTGGGCCAAAAATGGGTGATCACTGTATATTTTTCTTATGTTTTTTATTCATATTTCTATTTTACTTCCTCAATTTAGCATTATGGACAGGGAAAGACCTAATCTATAATCTGCACAAAAGTATTTTGCCTTCAAATTCATACCGTGATCGTAACATGCATGGACTCGACTCATATGACTGGGATTTCCATGAAAAAGGTTGTGGGCCGGTAATGGGTGATCACTGTACATTTCTCTTCTGTTTCCTATTTATATTTCTATTTTACCTTCTCAATTTAGCATTATGGACAGGGAAAGACCTAATCTAAGATCTGCACAAAAATATTTTGCCTTCAAATTCATACCGTGATCGTAGCATACATGGACGCGACTCATATGACTGGGATTTTCATGAAATAGGTTGTGGGCTTAAAATGGGTGATCACTGTACATTTCTCTTCTGTTTCCTATTTATATTTATATTTTACCTTCTCAATTTAGCATTATGGACAGGGAAAGACCTAATCTAAGATCTGCACAAAAATATTTTGCCTTCAAATTCATACCGTGATCGTAGCAGGCATGGACTCGACTCATATGACTGGGATTTCCATGAAAAAGGTTGTGGGCCGAAAATGGGTGATCACTGTACATTTCTCTTCTGTTTCCTATTTATATTTATATTTTACCTCCTCAATTTAGCATTATGGACAGGGAAAGAACTAATCTAAGATCTGCACAAAAATATTTTGCCTTCAAATTCATACCGTGTTCGTAGCATGCATGTACGCGACTCATATGACTGGGATTTTCATGAAATAGGTGGTGGGCCGAAAATGGGTGATCACTGTACATTTCTCTTCTGTTTCCTATTAAATTTATATTTTACCTTCTGAATTTAGCATTATGGACAGGGAAAGACCTAATCTAAGATCTGCACAAAAATATTTTGCCTTCAAATTCATACCGTGATCGTAGCATGCATGGACTCGACTGATATGACTGGGATTTCCATGAAAAAGATTGTGGGCAGAAAATTGGGTGATCACTGTACATTTATCTTCTGTTTCCTATTTATATTTGTATTTTACCACCTCAATTTAGCATTATGGACAGGGAAAGACCTAATCTAAAATCTGCGCAAAAATATTTTCCCTTCAAATTCATACCGTGATCGTAGCATGCATGGACTCGACTCATATGACTGGGATTTCCATGAAAAAGATTGTGGGACAAAAATGGGTGATCACTGTACATTTTTCTTCTGTTTTTTATTCATATTTCTATTTTACTTCCTCAATTTAGCATTATGGACAGGGAAAGACCTAATCTAAAATCTGCACAAAAGTATTTTGCCTCCAAATTCATACCGTGATCGTAGCATGCATGCACTCAACTCATATGACTAGGATTTCCATGAAAAAGGTTGTGGGCCGAAAATGGGTGATCACTGTACATTTCTCTTCTGTTTCATATTTATATTTCTATTTTACGTTCTCAATTTAGCATTATGGACAGGGAAAGACCTAATCTAAGATCTGCACAAAAATATTTTGCCTTCAAATTCATACCGTGATCGTAGCATGCATGGACTCGACTCATATGACTGGGAATTTCATGAAAAAGATTGTGGGCAGAAAATGGGTGATCACTGTACATTTCTCTTCTTTTTCGTATTTATATTTCTCTTTTACTTCCTTAATTTAGCATTATGGACAGGGAAAGACCTCATCTAAGATCTGCACAAAAATATTTTGCCTTCAATTTCATACTGTGATCGTAACATGCATGGACTCGACTCATATGAGTGGGATTTCCATGAAAAAGATTGACGGCAGAAAATGGGTGATCACTGTACATTTCTCTTCTATTTCTTATTAATATTTATATTTTACCTCCTCAATTTAGCATTATGGACAGGGGAAGACTAATCTACGATCTGCAAAAAATATTTTGGCTTCAAATTCATACCGTGATCGTAGCCTGTATGGACTCGACTCATATGACTGGGATTTCCATGAAAAAGATTGTGGGCACAAAATGGGTGAACACTGTACATTTCTCTTCTGTTTCCTATTTATATTTCTATTTAATTCCTCAATTTAGCATTATGGACACGGAAAGACCTAATCTAAGATCTGCAAAAAAATATTTTGCCTTCAAATTCATACCGTGCTCGTAGCATGCCTGGACTCGACTCATATGACTGGGATTTCCATGAAAAAGGTTGTGGGCAGAAAATGGGTGATCACTGTACATTTTTTCTTCTGTTTCCTATTTATATTTATATTTTACTTCCTTCATTTAGCATTATGGACAGGGAAAGACCTAATCTAAGATCTGCAAAAAAATATTTTGAATACAAATTCATACCGTGATCGTAGCATGCATGGGCTCGACTCATATGACTGGGATTTTCATGAAAAAGATTGTGGGCAGAAAATGGGTGATCACTGTACATTTCTCTTCTGTTTCCTATTTATATTTATATTTTACCTCCTCAATTTAGCATTATGGACAGGGAAAGACCTAATCTAATCTCTGCAAAAAAAATTTTGCCTTCAAATTCATACTGGGATCGTAGCATGCATGGACTCGACTCATATGACTGGGATTTCCATGAAAAAGATTGTCGGCCGAAAATTGGTGATCACTGTACATTTCTCTTCTGTTTCTTCTTTATATTTCTATTTTACTTCCTCAATTTAGCATTATGGACAGGAAAAGACCTAATCTAAGTTCTGCAAAAAAATATTTGGCCTTCAAATTCATACCGTGATCGTAGCAGGTATGGACTTGACTCATATGACTGGGATTCCCGTGAAAAAGATTGTGGGCACAAAATGGGTGATCACTGTACATTTCTCTCCTGTTTCTTATTTATATTTATATTTTACCTCCTCAATTTAGCATTATGGACAGGGAAAGACCTAATCTAAGATCTGCACAAAAATATTTTGCCTTCAAATTCATACCGTGATCATAGCATGCATGTACTCGACTCATATGACTGGGATTTCCATGAAAAAGATTGTGGGCAGAAAATGGGTGATCACTGTACATTTCTCTTCTGTTTCCTATTTATATTTATATTTTACTTCCTAAATTTAGCATTATGGACAGGGAAAGACCTAATCTAAAATCTGCACAAAAATATTTTGCCTTCAAATTCATACCGCGATCGTAGCATGCATGGACTCGACTCATATGACTGGGATTTCCATGAAAAAGATTGTGGGCAGAAAATAGGTGATCACTGTACATTTCTCTTCTGTTTCCTATTTATATTTATATTTTACCTCCTCAATTTAGCATTATGGCCAGGGAAAGACCTAATCTAAGCTCTGCACAAAAATATTTTGCCTTCAAATTCATACCGTGATCTTAGCATGCATGGACTCGACTCATATGACTGGGATTTCCATGAAAAAGATTGTGGGCAGAAAATGGGTGATCACTGTACATTTCTCTTCTGTTTCCTATTTATATTTATATTTTACCTCCTCAATTTAGCATTATGGACAGGGAAAGACTTAATCTAAGATCTGCAAAAAAATATTTTGCCTTCAAATTCATACCGTGATCGTAGCATGCATGGATTCCACACTCATATGACTGGGATTTCCATGAAAAAGATTGTGGGCAGAAAATGGGTGATCACTGTACATTTCTCTTCTGTTTCCTATTTATATTTATATTTTACTTCCTAAATTTAGCATTATGGACAGGGAAAGACCTAATCTAAAATCTGCACAAAAATATTTTGCCTTCAAATTCATACCGTAATCGTAGCATGCATGGACTCGACTCATATGCCTGGGATTTCCATGAAAAAGATTGTGAGCAGAAAATGGGTGATCACTGTACATTTCTCTTCTGTTTCTTATTTATATTTATATTTTCTTCCTCAATTTAGCATTATGGACAGGAAAAGACCTAATCTAAGTTCTGCAAAAAAATATTTCGCCTTCAAATTCATACCGTGATCGTAGCCGGTATGGACTTGACTCATATGACTGGGATTCCCATGAAAAAGATTTTGGGCACAAAATGGGTGATCACTGTACATTTCTCTTCTGTTTCAATTTTATATTTATATTTTACCTCCTCAATTTAGCATTATGGACAGGGAAAGACGTAATCTAAGATCTGCAAAAAAATATTTTGCCTTCAAATTTATACCGTGATCGTAGAATGCATGGACTCGACGCATATGACTGGGATATCAATGAAAAAGATTGTGGGCAGATAATGGGTGATCACTGTACATTTCTCTTCTATTTCCTATTTATATTTATATTTTACTTCCTTAATTTAGCATTATGGACAGAGAAAGACCTTATCTAAGATCTGCAATAAATATTTTGCCCTCAAATTCATACCGTTATCGTAGCATGCATGGACTCGACTCATATGACTGGGATTTCCATGAAAAAGATTGTGGGCAGATAATGGGTGATCACTGTACATTTCTCTTCTGTTTCCTATTTATATTTCTATTTTACTTCCTTAATTTAGCATTATGGACAGGGAAAGACCTATCTAAAATCTGCAAAAAAATATTTTGCCTTCAAATGCATACCGTGAGCGTAGCATACATGGACTCGACTCATATGTCTGGGATTTCCATGAAAAAGATTGTGGCCAGAAAATCGGTGATCACTGTACATTTCTCTTCTGTTTCCCATTTATATTTATATTTTACTTCCTTAATTTATCATAATGGACAGGGAAAGATCGTAGCATGCATGAACTCTACTCATATGACTGGGATTTCCATGAAAAAGATTGTGGGCCGAAAATAGGTGATCACTGTACATTTCTCTTCTTTTTCTTATTTATGTTTATATTTTACCTCCTCAATTTAGCATTATGGCCAGGGAAAGACCTAATCTAAGCTCTGCACAAAAATATTTTGCCTTCAAATTCATACCGTGATCGTAGCATGCATGGACTCGACTCATATGACTGGGATTTCCATGAAAAAGATTGTGGGCCGAAAATGGGTGATCACTGTACATTTCTCTTCTGTTTCCTATTTATATTTATATTTTACCTCCTCAATTTAGCATTATGGCCAGGGAAAGAGCTAATCTAAGCTCTGCACAAAAATATTTTGCCTTCAAATTCATACCGTGATCGTAGCATGCATGGACTCGACTCATATGACTGGGATTTCCATGAAAAAGATTGTGGGCCGAAAATGGGTGATCACTGTACATTTCTCTTCTGTTTCCTATTTATATTTCTATTTTATCTCCTCAATTTAGCATTATGGACAGCGAAAAACCTAATCTAAGCTCTGCACAAAAATATTTTGCCTTCAAATTCATAACGTGATGGTAGCATGCATGGACTCGACTCATATGACTGAGATTTCCATGCAAAAGATTGTGGGCAGAAAGTGTTTGATCACTGAATATTTCTCTTCTGTTTCCTATTTATATTTATATTTTACCTCCTTAATTTAGCATTATGGCCAGGGAAAGACCTAATCTAAGCTTAGCACAAAAATATTTTGCCTTCAAATTCATACCGTGATCGTAGCATGCATGGACTCGACTCATATGACTGGGATTTCCATGAAAAAGATTGTGGGCCGAAAATGGGGGATCACTGTACATTTCTCTTCTGTTTCCTATTTATATTTATATTTTACCTCCTCAATTTAGCATTATGGCCAGGGAAAGACCTAATCTAAGCTCTGCACAAAAATATTTTGCCTTCCAATTCATACCGTGATCGTAGCATGCATCGACTCGACTCATATGAATGGGATTTCCATGAAAAAGATTGTCGGCCGAAAATGGGTGATCACTGTACATTTCTCTTCTGTTTCCTATTTATATTTCTATTTTACCTCCTCAATTTAGCATTATGGACAGGGAAAGATCTAATCTAAGCTCTGCACAAATATATTTTGACTTCAAATTCATTCCGTGATCGTAGCATGCATGGACTCGACTCATATGACTGGGATTTCCATGAAAAAGATTGTGTGCCGAAAATGGGTGATCACTGTACATTTCTCTTCTGTTTCCTATTTATATTTCTATTTTACCTCCTCAATTTAGCATTATGGACAGGGAAAGACCTAATCTAAAATCTGCACAAAAATATTTTGCCTTCAAATTCATACCGTGATTGTAGCATGCATGAACTCGACTCATATGACTGGGATTTCCATGAAAAAGATTGTGGGCCGAAAATGGGTGTTCACTGTACATTTCTCTTCTGTTTCCTATTTATATTTCTATTTTACCTCCTCAATTTAGCATTATGGACAGCGAAAAACCTAATCTAAGGTCTGCACAAAAATATTTTGCCTTCAAATTCATACCGTGATCGTAGGATGCATGGACTCGACTCATATGACTTGGACTTCCATGAAAAAGATTGTTGGCCGAAAATGGGTGATCACTGTATATTTCTCTTCTGTTTCCTATTTATATTTATATTTTACCTCCTCAATTTAGCATTATGGACAGGGAAAGACCTAATCTAGGATCTGCACAAAAATATTTTGCCTTCAAATTCATACCGTGATCGTAGCATGCATGGACTCGACTCATATGACTGAGATTTCCATGCAAAAGATTGTCGGCACAAAGTGTTTGATCACTGAATATTTCTCTTCTGTTTCCTATGTATACTTCTATTTTACCTCCTTAATTTAGCTTTATGGCCAGGGAAAGACCTAATCTAAGCTCTGCACAAAAATATTTTGCCTTCAAATTCAACACGTGATCGTACCATGCAAGGAGTCGACTCATATGACTGGGATTTCCATGAAAAAGATTGTGGGCCGAAAATGGGTGATCACTGTACATTTCTCTTCTGTTTCCTATTTATATTTCTATTTTACTTCCTCAATTTAGCATTATGGACAGGGAAAGACCTAATCTAAAATCTGCACAAAAATATTTTGCCTTCAAATTCATACCGTGATCGTAGCATGCATGAACTCTACTCATATGACTGGGATTTCCATGAAAAAGATTGTGGGCCAAAAATAGGTGATCACTGTACATTTCTCTTCTGTTTCCTATTTATATTTATATTTTACCTCCTCAATTTAGCATTATGGCCAGGAAAAGACCTAATCTAAGCTCTGCACAAAAATATTTTGCCTTCAAATTCATACCGTGATCGTAGCATGCATGGACTCGACTCATATGACTGGGATTTCCATGAAAAAGATTGTGGGCCGAAAATGGGTGATCACTGTACATTTCTCTTCTGTTTACTATTTATATTTATATTTTACCTCCTCAATTTAGCATTATGGCCAGGGAAAGACCTAATCTAAGCTCAGCACAAAAATATTTTGCCTTCAAATTCATACCGTGATCGTAGCATGCATGAACTCTACTCATATGACTGGGATTTCCATGAAAAAGATTGTGGGCCGAAAATAGGTGATCACTGTACATTTCTCTTCTGTTTCCTATTTATGTTTATATTTTACCTCCTCAATTTAGCATTATGGCCAGGGAAAGACCTAATCTAAGCTCTGCACAAAAATATTTTGCCTTCAAATTCATACCGTGATCGTAGCATGCATGGACTCGACTCATATGACTGGGATTTCCATGAAAAAGATTGTGGGCCGAAAATGGGTGATCACTGTACATTTCTCTTCTGTTTCCTATTTATATTTATATTTTACCTCCTCAATTTAGCATTATGGCCAGGGAAAGAGCTAATCTAAGCTCTGCACAAAAATATTTTGCCTTCAAATTCATACCGTGATCGTAGCATGCATGGACTCGACTCATATGACTGGGATTTCCATGAAAAAGATTGTGGGCCGAAAATGGGTGATCACTGTACATTTCTCTTCTGTTTCCTATTTATATTTAACCTCCTCAATTTAGCATTATGGCCAGGGAAAGACCTAATCTAAGCTCTGCACAAAAATATTTTGCCTTCAAATTCATACCGTGATCGTAGCATGCATGGACTCGACTCATATGACTGGGATTTCCATGAAAAAGATTGTGGGTCGAAAATGGTGATCACTGTACATTTCTCTTCTGTTTCCTATTTATATTTATATTTTACCTCCTCAATTTAGCATTATGAACAGGGTAAGACCTAATCTAAGATCTGCACAAAAATATTTTGCCTTCAAATTCATACCGCGATCGTAGCATGCATGGACTCGACTCATATTACTGGGATTTCCATGAAAAAGGTTGTGGGTCGAAATAGGGTGATCACTGTACATTTCTCTTCAGTTTCCTATTTATATTTATATTTTACCTGCTCAATTTAGCATTATGGACAGGGAAAGACAGAATCTAAGATCTGCTAAAATATATTGTGCCTTCAAATTCAAATTGTGATCGTAGCATGCATGGACTCGGCTCATATGACTGGGATTTCCATGAAAAAGATTGTGGGCCGAAAATGGGTGATCACTGTACATTTCTCTTCTGTTTCCTATTTATATTTATATTTTACTTCCTCAATTTAGCATTAAGGACAACGAAAGACCAAATCTAAGATCTGCAAAAAAACATTTTGCCTTCTAATTCATACCGTGATCGTAGCATGCATGGACTCGACTCATATGACTGGGATTTCCATGAAAAAGATTGTGGGCAGAAAATGGGTGATCACTGTACATTTCTCTTCTGTTTCCTATTTATATTTCTATTTAACTCCACAATTTAGCATTATGGACAGGGAAAGACCTAATCTAAAATCTGCAAAAAAATATTTTGCCTTCAAATTCATACCGTGATCGTAGCATGCATGAACTCTACTCATATGACTGGGATTTCAATGAAAAAGATTGTGGGCCGAAAATAGGTGATCACTGTACATTTCTCTTCTGTTTCCTATTTATATTTATATTTTACCTCCTCAATTTAGCATTGTGGACAAAGAAAGACCTAATCTAAGATCTGTACAAAAATATTTTGCCTTCAAATTCATACCGTGCTCGTTGCATGCATGGACTCGACTCATATGACTGAGATTTCCATGCAAAAGATTGTGGGCACAAAGTATTTGATCACTGAATATTTCTATTCTGTTTCCTATTTATATTTCTATTTTACCTCCTCAATTTAGCTTTATGGACAGGGAAAGACCTAATCTAAAATCTGCACAAAAATATTTTGCCTTCAAATTCATACCGTGATTGTAGCATGCATGAACTCGACTCATATGACTGGGATTTCCATGAAAAAGATTGTGGGACGGAAATGGGTGGTCACTGTACATTTCTCTTCTGTATTCTATTTATATTTCTATTTTACCTCCTCAATTTAGCATTATGGCCAGGGAATCACGTAATCTAAGCTTTGCACAAAAATATTTTGCCTTCAAATTCATAACGTGATCGTAGCATGCAAGGAGTCGACTCATATGACTGGGATTTCAATGAAAAAGATTGTGGGCCGAAAATGGGTGATCACTGTACATTTCTCTTCTGTTTCCTATTTATATTTATATTTTACCTCCTCAATTTAGCATTATAGCCAGGGAAAGACCTAATCTAAGCTCTGTACAAAAATATTTTGCCTTCAAATTCATACCCTGATCGTAGCATGCATGGACTCGACTCATATGACTGGGATTTCCATGAAAAAGATTATCGGCCGAAAATGGTGATCACTGTACATTTCTCTTCTGTTTCCTATTTATATTTATATTTTACCTCCTCAATTTAGCATTATGGCCAAAGAAAGACCTACTCTAAGCTCTGCACAAAAATATTTTGCCTTCTAATTCATACCGTGATTGTAGCATGCATGGACTCGACTCATATGACTGGCATTTCCATGAAAAAGATTGTGGGCAGAAAATGGGTGATCACTGTACATTTCTCTTCTGTTTCCTATTTATATTTCTATTTAACTCCACAATTTAGCATTATGGACAGGGAAAGACCTAATCTAAGATCTGCAAAAAAATATTTTGCCTTCAAATTCATACCGTGATCGTAGCATGCATGGACTCGACTCATATGACTGGGATTTCCATGAAAAAGATTGTGGGCCGAAAATGGGTGATCACTGTACATTTCTCTTCTGTTTCCTATTTATATTTATATTTTACCCCCTCAATTTAGCATTATGGCCAGGGAAAGACCTAATCTAAGCTCTGCACAAAAATATTTTGCCTTCAAATTCATACCGTGATCGTAGCATGCATGGACTCGACTCATATGACTGGGATTTCCATGAAAAAGATTGTGGGCCGAAAATGGGTGATCACTGTACATTTCTCTTCTGTTTCCTATTTGTATTTATATTTTACTTCCTTCATTTAGCATTATGGACAGGGAAAGACCTAATCTAAGCTCTGCACAAAAATATTTTGCCTTCAAATTCATAACGTGATCGTAGCATACATGGACTCGACTCATATGACTGGTATTTCCATGAAAAAGAATGTGGGCCGGAAATGGGTGATCACTGTACATTTCTCTTCTTTTTCCTATTTATATTTATATTTTACTTCCTTCATTTAGCATTATGGACAGGGAAAAACCTAATCTAAAATCTGCACAAAAATATTTTGCCTTCAAATTCATACCGTGATCGTAGCATGCATGGACTCGACTCATATGACTGGGATTTCCATGAAAAAGATTGTGGGCCGAAAATGGGTGATCACTGTACATTTCTCTTCTGTTTCCTATTTATATTTATATTTTACCTTCTCAATTTAGCATTATGGCCAGGGAAAGACCTGATCTAAGCTCTGCACAAAAATATTTTGCCTTCAAATTCATACCGTGATCGTAGCATGCATGGACTCGACTCATATGACTGGGATTTCCATGAAAAAGATTGTGGGCAGAAAATGGGTGATCACTGTACATTTCTCTTCTGTTTCCTATTTATATTTCTATTTAACTCCACAATTTAGCATTATGGACAGGGAAAGACCTAATCTAAGATCTGCAAAAAAATATTTTGCCTTCAAATTCATACCGTGATCGTAGCATGCATGGACTCGACTCATATGACTGGGATTTCCATGAAAAAGATTGTGGGCCGAAAATGGGTGATCACTGTACATTTCTCTTCTGTTTCCTATTTATATTTATATTTTACCCCCTCAATTTAGCATTATGGCCAGGGAAAGACCTAATCTAAGCTCTGCACAAAAATATTTTGCCTTCAAATTCATACCGTGATCGTAGCATGCATGGACTCGACTCATATGACTGGGATTTCCATGAAAAAGGTTGTGGGCCGAAAATGCTGATCACTGTACATTTCTCTTCTGTTTACTATTTATATTAATATTTTACCTCCTCAATTTAGCATTATGAACAGGGTAAGACCTAATCTAAGCTCTGCACAAAAATATTTTGCCTTCAAATTCATACCGTGATCGTAGCATGCATCGACTCGACTCATATGACTGGGATTTCCATGAAAAAGATTGTGGGCCGAAAATGGGTGATCACTGTACATTTCTCTTCTGTTTCCTATTTGTATTTATATTTTACTTCCTTCATTTAGCATTATGGACAGGGAAAGACATAATCTAAGCTCTGCACAAAAATATTTTGCCTTCAAATTCATAACGTGATCGTAGCATACATGGACTCGACTCATATGACTGGTATTTCCATGAAAAAGAATGTGGGCCGGAAATGGGTGATCACTGTACATTTCTCTTCTTTTTCCTATTTATATTTATATTTTACTTCCTTCATTTAGCATTATGGACAGGGAAAAACCTAATCTAAAATCTGCACAAAAATATTTTGCCTTCAAATTCATACCGTGATCGTAGCATGCATGGACTCGACTCATATGACTGGGATTTCCATGAAAAAGATTGTGGGCCGAAAATGGGTGATCACTGTACATTTCTCTTCTGTTTCCTATTTATATTTATATTTTACCTTCTCAATTTAGCATTATGGCCAGGGAAAGACCTGATCTAAGCTCTGCACAAAAATATTTTGCCTTCAAATTCATACCGTGATCGTAGCATGCATGGACTCGACTCATATGACTGGGATTTCCATGAAAAAGATTGTGGGCCGAAAATGGGTGATCACTGTACATTTCTCTTCTGTTTCCTATTTATATTTATATTTTACCTCCTCAATTTAGCATTATGAACAGGGTAAGACCTAATCTAAGATCTGCACAAAAATATTTTGCCTTCAAATTCATACCGTGATCGTAGCATGCATGGACTCGACTCATACGACTGGCATTTCCATGAAAAAGATTGTGGGCAGAAAATGGGTGATCACTGTACATTTCTCTTCTGTTTCCTATTTATATTTCTATTTAACTCCACAATTTAGCATTATGGACAGGGAAAGACCTAATCTAAGATCTGCAAAAAAATATTTTGCCTTCAAATTCATACCGTGATCGTAGCATGCATGGACTCGACTCATATGACTGGGATTTCCATGAAAAAGATTGTGGGCCGAAAATGGGTGATCACTGTACATTTCTCTTCTGTTTCCTATTTATATTTATATTTTACCCCCTCAATTTAGCATTATGGCCAGGGAAAGACCTAATCTAAGCTCTGCACAAAAATATTTTGCCTTCAAATTCATACCGTGATCGTAGCATGCATGGACTCGACTCATATGACTGGGATTTCCATGAAAAAGGTTGTGGGCCGAAAATGCTGATCACTGTACATTTCTCTTCTGTTTACTATTTATATTAATATTTTACCTCCTCAATTTAGCATTATGAACAGGGTAAGACCTAATCTAAGCTCTGCTCCAAAATATTTTGCCTTCAAATTCATACCGTGATCGTAGCATGCATCGACTCGACTCATATGACTGGGATTTCCATGAAAAAGATTGTGGGCCGAAAATGGGTGATCACTGTACATTTCTCTTCTGTTTCCTATTTGTATTTATATTTTACTTCCTTCATTTAGCATTATGGACAGGGAAAGACCTAATCTAAGCTCTGCACAAAAATATTTTGCCTTCAAATTCATAACGTGATCGTAGCATACATGGACTCGACTCATATGACTGGTATTTCCATGAAAAAGAATGTGGGCCGGAAATGGGTGATCACTGTACATTTCTCTTCTTTTTCCTATTTATATTTATATTTTACTTCCTTCATTTAGCATTATGGACAGGGAAAAACCTAATCTAAAATCTGCACAAAAATATTTTGCCTTCAAATTCATACTGTGATCGTAGCATGCATGGACTCGACTCATATGACTGGGATTTCCATGAAAAAGATTGTGGGCCGAAAATGGGTGATCACTGTACATTTCTCTTCTGTATCATATTTATATTTATAATTTACCTCCTCAATTTAGCATTATGGACAGGGAAAGACCTAATCTAAGCTCTGCACAAAAATATTTTGCCTTCAAATTCATACCGTGATCGTAGCATGCATGGACTCAACTCATATGACTGGGATTTCCATGAAAAAGATTGTGGGCCGAAAATGGGTGATCACTGTACATTTCTCTTCTGTTTACTATTTATATTTATATTTTACTTACTCAATTTAGCATTATGGACAGGGAAAGACTAAATCTAAAATCTGCACAAAAATATTTTATTTTGCCTTCAAATTCATACCGTGATCGTAGCATGCATGGACTCGACTCATATGACTGGGATTTCCATGAAATAGATTGTGGGCAGAAAATTTTTGATCACTGTGCATTTCTCTTCTGTTTCCTATTTATATTTCTATTTTACCTTCTCAATTTAGCATTATGGACAGAGTAAGACCTAATCTAAGCTCTGCACAAAAATATTTTGCCTTCAAATTCATAACGTGATCGTAGCATACATGGACTCGACTCATATGACTGGTATTTCCATGATAAAGAATGTGGGCCGGAAATGGGTGATCACTGTACATTTCTCTTCTGTTTCCTATTTATATTTCTATTTTACCTCCTCAATTTAGCATTATGGACAGGGAAAGATCTAATATAAAATCTGCACAAAAATATTTTGCCTTCAAATTCATACCGTGATCGTAGCATGCATGGACTCGACTCATATGACTGGGATTTCCTTGAAAAAGATTGTGGGCCGAAAATGGGTGATCACTGGACATTTCTCTTCTGTTTCCTATTTATATTTCTAATTTATCTCCTCAATTTAGCATTATGGACAGGGAAAGACCTAATCTAAGATCTGCAAAAAAATATTTTGTCTTCAAATTCATAACGTGATCGTAGCATGCATGGACACGACTCATATGACTGGGATTTCCATGAAAAAGATTGTGGGCAGAAAATGGGTGATCACTGGACATTTCTCTTCTGTTTCCTATTTATATTTCTAATTTATCTCCTCAATTTAGCATTATGGACAGGGAAAGACCTAATCTAAGATCTGCAAAAAAATATTTTGTCTTCAAATTCATACCGTGATCGTAGCATGCATGGACTCAACTCATATGACTGGGATTTCCATGAAAAAGATTGTGGGCCGAAAATGGGTGATCACTGTACATTTTTCTTCTGTTTCAAATTTATATTTCTAATTTACCTGCTCAATTTAGCATTATGGACAGGGAAAGACCTAATCTAAGATCTGCAAAAAAATATTTTACCTTCAAATACATACCGTGATCGTAGCATGCATGGACTCGACTCATATGACTGGGATTTCCATGAAAAAGATTGTGGGCAGAAAATGGGTCATCACTGTACATTTCTCTTCTGTTCCCTATTTATATTTATATTTTCCTTCCTCAATTTAGCATTATGGACAGGGAAAGACCTAATCTAAGATCTGAACAAAAATATTTTGCCTTCAAATTCATACCGTGAACGTAGCATGCATGGACTCGACTCATATGACTGGTATTTCCATGAAAAAGATTGTGGGCAGAAAATGGGTGATCACTGTACATTTCTCTTCTGTTTCCTATTTATATTTCTATTTTACTTTCTTCATTTAGCATTATGGACAGGGAAAGACCCAATCTAAGATCTGCAAAAAAATATTTTGCCTTCAAATTCATAACGTGATCGTAGCATGCATGGACACGACTCCTATGACTGGGATTTCCATGAAAAAGATTGTGGGCAGAAAATGGGTGATCAATGTACATTTCTCTTCTGTTTCCTATTTATAATTATAATTTTCACCTCAATTTAGCATTATGGACAGGAAAAGACCCAATCTAAGATCTGCAAAAAGATATTTTGCCTTCAAATTCATAGCCTGACCCTAGCATGCATGGACTACACTCATATGACTGGGATTTCCATGAAAAAGATTGTCGGCAGAAAATGGGTGATCACTGTACATTTCTCTTCTGTTTCCTATTTATATTTATATTTTACTTCCTGAATTTAGCATTATGGACAGGGAAAGACCTCCTCTAAGATCTGCAAAAAAATATTCTGCCTTCAAATTCATACCGTGATCGTAGCATGCATGGACTCGACTCCTATGACTGGGATTTACATGAAAAAGATTTTGGGCAGAAAATGGGTGATCACTGTACATTTCTCTTCTGTTTCCTATTTATATTTCTATTTTACTTCCTCAATTTAGCATTATGGACAGGGAAAGACCTAATCTAAGATCTGCACAAAAATATTTTGCCTTCAAATTCGTACAGTGATCGTATCATGCATGGACTCGACTCAGATGACTGGGATTTCCATGAAAAAGATTTTGGGCAGAAAATGGCTGATCACTGTACATTTCTCTACAGTTTCCTATTTATATTTCTATTTTACTTCCTGAATTTAGCATTATGAAAGGGAAAGACCTAATCTAAGATCTGCAAAAAAATATTTTGCCTTCAAATTCATAACGTGATCGTAGCATGCATGGACACGACTCATATGACTGGGATTTCCATGAAAAAGATTGTGGGCAGAAAATGGGTGATCACTGTACATTTCTCTTCTGTTTCCTATTTATATTTCGAATTTACCTCCTCAATTTAGCATTATGGACTGGGAAAGACCTAATCTAAGATCTGCAAAAAAATATATTGCCTTCAAATTCATACCGTGATCGTAGCATGCATGGACTCGACTCATATGACTGGGATTTCCATGAAAAAGATTGTGGGCCGAAAATGGGTGATCACTGTATATTTCTCTTCTGTTCCCTATTTATATTTATATTTTCCTTCCTCAATTTAGCATTATGGACAGGGAAAGACCTAATCTAAGATCTGAACAAAAATATTTTGCCTTCAAATTCATGCCGTGATCGTAGCATGCATGGACTCGAATAATATGACTGGGATTTCCATGAAAAAGATTGTGGGGAGAAAATGGGTGATCACTGTACATTTCTCTTCTGTTTCCTATTTACATTTCTATTTTACTTCCTCAATTTAGCATAATGGACAGGGAAAGACCTAATCTAAATATCTGCAAAAAAGTATTTTGCCTTCAAATTCATCCCGTGATCGTAGCATGCATGGACTCGACTCATATGACTGGGATTTTCATGAAAAAGATTGTGGGCAAAAATATCGGTGATCACGGTACATTTCTCTTCTGTTTCCTATTTATATTTATAATTTACCACCTCAATTTAGCATTATGGACAGGGAAAGACGCAATCTAAGATCTGCAAAAAGATATTTTGCCTTCAAATTCATACCGTGATCCTAGCATGCATGGACTGGACTCATATGACTGGGATTTCCATGAAAAAGATTGTCGGCAGAATATGGGTGATCACTGTACATTTCTCTACTGTTTCCTATTTATATTTCTATTTTACTTCCTGAATTTAGCATTATGGACAGGGAAAGACCTAATCTAAGATCTGCAGAAAAATATTTTGCCTTCAAATTCGTACTGTGATCGTAGCATGCATGGACTCGACTCATATGAGTGGGATTTCCATGAAAAAGATTTTGGGCCGAAAATGGGTGATCACTATACATTTCCCTACTGTTTGCTATTTATATTTCTATTTTACTTCCTGAATTTAGCAATATGGACAGGGAAAGACCTAATCTAAGATCTGCACAAAAATATTTTGCCTTCAAATTCATACCGTGATCGTAGCATGCATGGACTCGACTCATATGACTGGGATTTCCATGAAAAAGATTGTGGACAGAAAATGGGTGATCACTGTACATTTCTCTTCTGTTTTCTTATTTATATTTCTATTTTACTTCCTGAATTTAGCATTATGGACAGGGAAAGACCTAATCTAAGATCTGCACAAAAATATTTTGCCTTCAAATTCATACCGGGATCGTAGCATGCATGGACTCGACTCATATGACTGGGATTTCCATGAAAAAGATTGTGGGCAGAAAGTGGGTGATCACTGTACATTTCTCTACTGTTTCCTATTTATATTTATATTTTCCTTCCTGAATTTAGCATTATGGACAGGGAAAGACCTAATCTAAGATCTGCACAAAAATATTTTGCCTTCAAATTCATACCGTGATCGTAGCATGCATGGACTCGACACATATGACTGGGATTTCCATGAAAAAGATTGTGGACAGTAAATGGGTGATCACTGTACATTTCTCTTCTGTTTCCTATTTATATTTATATTTTACTTCCTGAATTTAGCATTATGGACAGGGAAAGACCTAATCTAAGATCTGAACAAAAATATTTTGCCTTCAAATTCATACCGTGAACGTAGTATGCATGGACTCGACTCATATGACTGGGATTTCCATGAAAAAGATTGTGGGGAGAAAATGGGTGATCACTGTACATTTCTCTTCTGTTTCCTATTTACATTTCTATTTTACTTCCACAATTTAGCATAATGGACAGGGAAAGACCTAATCTAAATATCTGCAAAAAAATATTTTGCCTTCAAATTCATCCCGTGATCGTAGCATGCATGGACTCAACTCATATGACTGGGATTTCCATGAAAAAGATTGTGGGCAGAAAATGGGTGACCACTGTACATTTCTCTTCTGTTCCCTATTTATATTTATATTTTCCTTCTTCAATTTAGCATTATGGACAGGGAAAGACCTAATCTAAGATCTGAACAAAAATATTTTGCCTTCAAATTCATACCGTGATCGTAGCATGCATGGACTCGACTCATATGACTGGGATTTCCATGAAAAAGATTGTGGGCAGAAAATGGGTGATCACTGTACATTTCTCTACTGTTTCCTATTTATATTTCTATTTTACTTTCTTCATTTAGCATTATGGACAGGGAAAGACCCAATCTAAGATCTGCAAAAAAATATTTTGCCTTCAAATTCATAACGTGATCGTAGCATGCATGGACACGACTCCTATGACTGGGATTTCCATGAAAAAGATTGTGGGCAGAAAATGGGTGATCAATGTACATTTCTCTTCTGTTTCCTATTTATAATTATAATTTTCACCTCAATTTAGCATTATGGACAGGAAAAGACCCAATCTAAGATCTGCAAAAAGATATTTTGCCTTCAAATTCATAGCCTGACCCTAGCATGCATGGACTCGACTCATATGACTGGGATTTCCATGAAAAAGATTGTCGGCAGAAAATGGGTGATCACTGTACATTTCTCTTCTGTTTCCTATTTATATTTATATTTTACTTCCTGAATTTAGCATTATGGACAGGGAAAGACCTCATCTAAGATCTGCAAAAAAATATTCTGCCTTCAAATTCATACCGTGATCGTAGCATGCATGGACTCGACTCCTATGACTGGGATTTCCATGAAAAAGATTGTGGGCAGAAAATGGGTGATCACTGTACATTTCTCTTCTGTTTCCTATTTATATTTCTATTTTACTTCCTGAATTTAGCAATATGGACAGGAAAAGACCTAATCTAAGATCTGCACAAAAATATTTTGCCTTCAAATTCATACCGTGATCGTAGCATGCATGGACTCAACACATATGACTGGGATTTCCATGAAAAAGATTGTGGACAGTAAATGGGTGATCACTGTACATTTCTCTTCTGTTTCCTATTTATATTTATATTTTACTTCCTGAATTTAGCATTATGGACAGGGAAAGACCTAATCTAAGATCTGAACAAAAATATTTTGCCTTCAAATTCATACCGTGAACGTAGTATGCATGGACTCGACTCATATGACTGGGATTTCCATGAAAAAGATTGTGGGCAGAAAATGGGTGATCACTGTACATTTCTCTTCTGTTTCCTATTTATATTTTACTTCATGAATTTAGCATTATGGACAGGGAAAGACCTCATCTAAGATCTGAACAAAAATATTTTGCCTTCAAATTCATACCGTGAACGCAGCATGCATGGACTCGACTCATATGACTGGGATTTCCATGAAAAAGATTGTGGGCAGAAAATGGGTGATCACTGTACATTTCTGTTCTGTTTCCTATTTATATTTATATTTTACTTCATGAATTTAGCATTATGGACAGGGAAAGACATCATCTAAGATCTGAAAAAAATATTTTGCCTTCAAATTCATACCGTAATCGTTGCATGCATGGACTCGACTCATATGACTGGGATTTTCATGAAAAAGATTGTGGGCAAAAATATGGGTGATCACTGTACATTTCTCTTCTGTTTCCTATTTATATTTATAATTTACCACCTCAATTTAGCATTATGGACAGGAAAGATCCAATCTAAGATCTGCAAAAAGATATTTTGCCTTCAAATTCATACCGTGATCCTACCATGCATGGACTCGACTCATATGACTGGGATTTCCATGAAAAAGATTGTCGGCAGAAAATGGGTGATCACTGTACATTTCTCTTCTGTTTCCTATTTATATTTCTAATTTACCTCCTCAATTTAGCATTATGGACTGGGAAAGACCTAATCTAAGATCTGCAAAAAAATATATTGCCTTCAAATTCATACCGTGATCGTAGCATGCATGGACTCGACTCATATGACTGGGATTTCCATGAAAAAGATTGTGGGCCGAAAATGGGTGATCACTGTATATTTCTCTTCTGTTCCCTATTTATATTTATATTTACCTTCCTCAATTTAGCATTATGGACAGGGAAAGACCTAATCTAAGATCTGAACAAAAATATTTTGCCTTCAAATTCATGCAGTGATCGTAGCATGCATGGACTCGAATAATATGACTGGGATTTCCATGAAAAAGATTGTGGGGAGAAAATGGGTGATCACTGTACATTTCTCTTCTGTTTCCTATTTACATTTCTATTTTACTTCCACAATTTTGCATAATGGACAGGGAAAGACCTAATCTAAATACCTGCAAAAAAATATTTTGCCTTCAAATTCATCCCGTGATCGTAGCATGCATGGACTCGACTCATATGACTGGGATTTTCATGAAAAAGATTGTGGGCAAAAATATCGGTGATCACGGTACATTTCCCTTCTGTTTCCTATTTATATTTATAATTTACCACCTCAATTTAGCATTATGGACAGGGAAGGACCCAATCTAAGATCTGCAAAAAGATATTTTGCCTTCAAATTCATACCGTGATCCTAGCATGCATAGACTGGACTCATATGACTGGGATTTCCATGAAAAAGATTGTCGGCAGAAAATGGGTGATCACTGTACATTTCTCTACTGTTTCCTATCTATATTTCTATTTTACTTCCTGAATTTAGCATTATGGACAGGGAAAGACCTAATCTAAGATCTGCAGAAAAATATTTTGCCTTCAAATTCGCACTGTGATCGTAGCATGCATGGACTCGACTCATATGACTGGGATTTCCATGAAAAAGATTTTGGGCAGAAAATGGGTGATCACTGTACATTTCTCTTCTGTTTCCTATTTATATTTATATTTTACTTCCTGAATTTAGCATTATGGACAGGGAAAGACCTAATCTAAGATCTGAACAAAAATATTTTGCCTTCAAATTCATACCGTGAACGTAGTATGCATGGACTCGACTCATATGACTGGGATTTCCATGAAAAAGATTGTGGGCAGAAAATGGGTGATCACTGTACATTTCTCTTCTGTTTCCTATTTATATTTCTAATTTCCCTCCTCAATTTAGCATTATGGACTGGGAAAGACCTAATCTAAGATCTGCAAAAAAATATATTGCCTTCAAATTCATACCGTGATCGTAGCATGCATGGACTCGACTCATATGACTGGGATTTCCATTAAAAAGATTGTGGGCCGAAAATGGGTGATCACTGTATATTTCTCTTCTGTTCCCTATTTATATTTATATTTACCTTCCTCAATTTAGCATTATGGACAGGGAAAGACCTAATCTACGATCTGAACAAAAATATTTTGCCTTCAAATTCATGCCGTGATCGTAGCATGCATGGACTCGAATAATATGACTGGGATTTCCATGAAAAAGATTGTGGGGAGAAAATGGGTGATCACTGTACATTTCTCTTCTGTTTCCTATTTACATTTCTATTTTACTTCCACAATTTAGCATAATGGACAGGGAAAGACCTAATCTAAATATCTGCAAAAAAATATTTTGCCTTCAAATTCATCCCGTGATCGTAGCATGCATGGACTCAACTCATATGACTGGGATTTCCATGAAAAAGATTGTGGGCAGAAAATGGGTGACCACTGTACATTTCTCTTCTGTTCCCTATTTATATTTATATTTTCCTTCTTCAATTTAGCATTATGGACAGGGAAAGACCTAATCTAAGATCTGAACAAAAATATTTTGCCTTCAAATTCATACCGTGATCGTAGCATGCATGGACTCGACTCATATGACTGGGATTTCCATGAAAAAGATTGTGGGCAGAAATGGGTGATCACTGTACATTTCTCTACTGTTTCCTATTTATATTTCTATTTTACTTTCTTCATTTAGCATTATGGACAGGGAAAGACCCAATCTAAGATCTGCAAAAAAATATTTTGCCTTCAAATTCATAACGTGATCGTAGCATGCATGGACACGACTCCTATGACTGGGATTTCCATGAAAAAGATTGTGGGCAGAAAATGGGTGATCAATGTACATTTCTCTTCTGTTTCCTATTTATAATTATAATTTTCACCTCAATTTAGCATTATGGACAGGAAAAGACCCAATCTAAGATCTGCAAAAAGATATTTTGCCTTCAAATTCATAGCCTGACCCCAGCATGCATGGACTCGACTCATATGACTGGGATTTCCATGAAAAAGATTGTCGGCAGAAAATGGGTGATCACTGTACATTTCTCTTCTGTTTCCTATTTATATTTATATTTTACTTCCTGAATTTAGCATTATGGACAGGGAAAGGCCTCATCTAAGATCTGCAAAAAAATATTCTGCCTTCAAATTCATACCGTGATCGTAGCATGCATGGACTCGACTCCTATGACTGGGATTTCCATGAAAAAGATTGTGGGCAGAAAATGGGTGATCACTGTACATTTCTCTTCTGTTTCCTATTGATATTTCTATTTTACTTCCTGAATTTAGCAATATGGACAGGAAAAGACCTAATCTAAGATCTGCACAAAAATATTTTGCCTTCAAATTCATACCGTGATCGTAGCATGCATGGACTCGACACATATGACTGGGATTTCCATGAAAAAGATTGTGGACAGTAAATGGGTGATCACTGTACATTTCTCTTCTGTTTCCTATTTATATTTATATTTTACTTCCTGAATTTAGCATTATGGACAGGGAAAGACCTAATCTAAGATCTGAACAAAAATATTTTGCCTTCAAATTCATACCGTGAACGTAGTATGCATGGACTCGACTCATATGACTGGGATTTCCATGAAAAAGATTGTGGGCAGAAAATGGGTGATCACTGTACATTTCTCTTCTGTTTCCTATTTATATTTTACTTCATGAATTTAGCATTATGGACAGGGAAAGACCTCATCTAAGATCTGAACAAAAATATTTTGCCTTCAAATTCATACCGTGAACGTAGCATGCATGGACTCGACTCATATGACTGGGATTTCCATGAAAAAGATTGTGGGCAGAAAATGGGTGATCACTGTACATTTCTGTTCTGTTTCCTATTTATATTTCTATTTTACTTCATGAATTTAGCATTATGGACAGGGAAAGACATCATCTAAGATCTGAAAAAAATATTTTGCCTTCAAATTCATACCGTAATCGTTGCATGCATGGACTCGACTCATGTGACTGGGATTTTCATGAAAAAGATTGTGGGCAAAAATATGGGTGATCACTGTACATTTCTCTTCTGTTTCCTATTTATATTTATAATTTACCACCTCAATTTAGCATTATGGACAGGAAAGACCCAATCTAAGATCTGCAAAAAGATATTTTGCCTTCAAATTCATACCGTGATCCTACCATGCATGGACTCGACTCATATGACTGGGATTTCCATGAAAAAGATTGTCGGCAGAAAATGGGTGATCACTGTACATTTCTCTTCTGTTTCCTATTTATATTTCTAATTTGCCTCCTCAATTTAGTATTATGGACAGGGAAAGACCTAATCTAAGATCTGCAAAAAAATATTTTGCCTTCAAATTCATAACGTGATCGTAGCATGCATGGACACGACTCATATGACTGGGATTTCCATGAAAAAGATTGTGGGCAGAAAATGGGTGATCACTGTACATTTCTCTTCTGTTTCCTATTTATATTTCTAATTTACCTCCTCAATTTAGCATTATGGACTGGGAAAGACCTAATCTAAGATCTGCAAAAAAATATATTGCCTTCAAATTCATACCGTGATCGTAGCATGCATGGACTCGACTCATATGACTGGGATTTCCATGAAAAAGATTGTGGGCCGAAAATGGGTGATCACTGTATATTTCTCTTCTGTTCCCTATTTATATTTATATTTACCTTCCTCAATTTAGCATTATGGACAGGGAAAGACCTAATCTAAGATCTGAACAAAAATATTTTGCCTTCAAATTCATGCAGTGATCGTAGCATGCATGGACTCGAATAATATGACTGGGATTTCCATGAAAAAGATTGTGGGGAGAAAATGGGTGATCACTGTACATTTCTCTTCTGTTTCCTATTTACATTTCTATTTTACTTCCACAATTTTGCATAATGGACAGGGAAAGACCTAATCTAAATATCTGCAAAAAAATATTTTGCCTTCAAATTCATCCCGTGATCGTAGCATGCATGGACTCGACTCATATGACTGGGATTTTCATGAAAAAGATTGTGGGCAAAAATATCGGTGATCACGGTACATTTCCCTTCTGTTTCCTATTTATATTTATAATTTACCACCTCAATTTCGCATTATGGACAGGGAAGGACCCAATCTAAGATCTGCAAAAAGATATTTTGCCTTCAAATTCATACCGTGATCCTAGCATGCATGGACTGGACTCATATGACTGGGATTTCCATGAAAAAGATTGTCGGCAGAAAATGGGTGATCACTGTACATTTCTCTTCTGTTTTCTTATTTATATTTCTATTTTACTTCCTGAATTTAGCATTATGGACAGGGAAAGACCTAATCTAAGATCTGAACAGAAATATTTTGCCTTCAAATTCATACCGTGAACGTAGTATGCATGGACTCGACTCATATGACTGGGATTTCCATGAAAAAGATTGTGGGCAGAAAATGGGTGATCACTGTACATTTCTCTTCTGTTTCCTATTTATATTTTACTTCATGAATTTAGCATTATGGACAGGGAAAGACCTCATCTAAGATCTGAACAAAAATATTTTGCCTTCAAATTCATACCGTGAACGTAGCATGCATGGACTCGACTCATATGACTGGGATTTCCATGAAAAAGATTGTGGGCAGAAAATGGGTGATCACTGTACATTTCTCTTCTGTTTCCTATTTATATTTCTATTTTACTTCATGAATTTAGCATTATGGACAGGGAAAGACATCATCTAAGATCTGAAAAAAATATTTTGCCTTCAAATTCATACCGTAATCGTAGCATGCATGGTCTCGACTCATATGACTGGGATTTCCATGAAAAAGATTGTGGACAGAAAATGGGTGATCACTGTACATTTCTCTACTGTTTCCTATTTATATTTATATTTTACTTCCTAAATTTAGCATTATGAACAGGGAAAGATCTAATCTAAAATCGGCACAAAAATATTTTGCCATAAAATTCCTACCGTGATCGTAGCATGCATGGACTCGACTCATATGACTGGGATTTCCATGAAATTGTGGGCCGAAAATGGGTGATCACTGTACATTTCCCTTCTGTTTCCTATTTATATTTATATTTTACTTCCTTCATTTAGCATTATGGACAGTGAAAGACCTAATCTAAAATCTGCACAAAATATTTTATTTTGCCTTCAAATTCATACCGTGATCGTAGCATGCATGGACTCGACTCATATGACTGGGTTTTCCATGAAAAAGATTGTGGGCAGAAAATGGGTGATCACTGTACATTTCTCTTCTGTTTCCTATTTATATTTATATTTTACCTCCTCAATTTAGCATTATGGACAGGGAAAGACCTAATCTAAGATCTGCACAAAAATATTTTGCATTCAAATTCATACCGTGATCATAGCATGCATGGACTCGACTCATATAACTGGGATTTCCATGAAAAAGATTGTGGGCCGAAAATGGGTGATCACTGTACATTTCTCTTCTGTTTCCTATTTATATTTCTATTTTACTTCCTTCATTTAGCATTATGGACAGTGAAAGACCTAATCTAAAATCTGCACAAAAATATTTTGCCTTCAAATTCATACCGTGATCGTAGCATGCATGGACTTGACTCATATGATTGGGATTTCCATGAAAAAGATTGTGGGCTGAAAATGTGTGATCACTGTACATATCTCTTCTGTTCCCTATTTATATTTATATTTTCCTTCCTCAATTTAGCATTATGGACAGTGAAAGACCTAATCTAAAATCTGAACAAAAATATTTTATTTTGCCTTCAAATTCATACCGTGATCGTAGCATGCATGGACTTGACTCATATGACTGGGATTTCCATGAAAAAGATTGTGGGCCGAAAATGGGTGATCACTGTACCTTTAATTCTGTTTCCTATTTATATTTCTATTTTACTTCCTCAATTTAGCATTATGGACAGGATAAGACCTAATCTAAGCTCTGCAAAAAAATATTTTGCCTTCAAATTCATACCGTAACGGTAGCATGCATGGACTCGACTCATACAACTGGGATTTCCATGAAAAAGATTGTGGGCAGATAATGGGTTATCATTGTACATTTCTCTTCTGTTTCCTATTTATATTTATATTTTACCTCCTCAATTTAGCATTATGGACAGGGAAAGACCTAATCTAAAAGCAGCAAAAAAATATTTTGCCTCCAAATTCATACCGTGATCGTAGCATGCATGGACTCAACTCATATGACTGGGATTTCCATGAAAAAGATTGTGGGCAGAAAATGTGTGATCACTGTACATTTCTCTTCTGTTTCCTATTTATATTTATGTTTTAATTCCTTAATTTAGCATTATGGACAGGGAAAGACCTAATCTAAGATCTGCAAAAAAATATTTTGCCTTCAAATTCATACCGTGATCGTAGCATGCATGGACTCGACTCATATGACTGGGATTTCCAAGAAAAAGATTGTGGGCAGAAAATGGGTGATCACTGTACATTTCTCTTCTGTTTCCTATTTATATTTATATTTTACTTCCTCAATTTAGCATTATGTACAGGGAAAGACCTAATCTAAAATCTGCAAAAAAAATATTTTGCCTTCAATTTCAAACCGTGATCGTAGCATGCATGGACTCGACTCATATGACTGAGATTCCCATGGAAAAGGTTGTGGGCAGAAAATGGGTGATCACTGTACATTTCTCTTCTGTTTCCTATTTATATTTATATTTTACTTCCTCAGTTTAGCATTATGGACAGGGAAAGACCTAATCTAAGATCTGCAAAGAAATATTTTGCCTTCAAATTTATACCGTAATCGTAGCATGCATGCACTTGAGTCATATGACTGGGATTTCCATGAAAAAGATTGTGGGCACAAAATGGGTGATCACTGTACATTTCTCTTCTGTTTGCTATTTATATTTCTATTTTACTTTCTTAATTTAGCATTATGAACAGGGAAAGACATAATCTACAATCTGCAAAAAAATATTTTGCCTTCAAATTCATACCGTGATCGTAGCATGCATGCATTTGAGGCATATGACTGGGATTTCCATGAACAAGATTGTGGGCAGAAAATGGGTGATCACTGTACATTTCTCTCCTGTTTCCTATTTATATTTCTATTTTACTTCCTCCATTTAGCATTATGGACAGGGAAAGACCTAAACTAAGATTTGCAAAAAATATTTTGCCTTCAAATTCATACCGTGATCGTAGCATGTATGGACTGCACTCATATGACTGGGATTTCCATGAAAAAGATTGAGGGCAGAAAATGGGTGATCACTGTACATTTCTCTTCTGTTTCCTATTTATATTTCTATTTTACTTCCTTCATTTAGCATTATGGACAGGGAAAGACCTAAACTAAGATTTGCAAAAAATATTTTGCCTTCAAATTCATACCGTGATCGTAGCATGCATGGACTCGACTCATATGACTGGGATTTCCATGAAAAAGATTGTGGGCAGAAAATGGGTGATCACTGTACATTTCTCTCCTGTTTCCTATTTATATTTATATTTTACCTCTTCAATTTAGCATTATGGACAGGGAACAACCTAATCTAAGATCTGCACAAAAATATTTTGCCTTCAAATTCATACCGTAATCATAGCATGCATGTACTTGACTCATATCGCTGGGATTTCCATGAAAAAGATTGTGGGCACAAAATGGATAATCACTGTACATTTCTCTTCTGTTTCCCATTTATATTTCTATTTTACTTCCTTAATTTAGCATTAGGGACACGGAAAGACCTAATCTAAGATCTGCAAAAAAATATTTTGCCTTCAAATTCATACCGTGATCGTAGCATGTATGGACTCGACTCATACAACTGGGATTTCCATGAAAAAGATTGTGGGCAGAAAATGGGCGATCACTGTACATTTCTCTTCTGTTTCCTATTTATATTTCTATTTTACTTCCTTCATTTAGCATTATGGACAGGGAAAGACCTAATCTAAGATCTGCAAAAAAAATTTTGCCTTCAAATTCATACCGTGATCGTAGCATGTATGGACTCGACTCATATGACTGGGATTTCCATGAAAAAGATTGTGGGCACAAAATGGATAATCACTGTACATTTCTCTTCTGTTTCCTATTTATATTTCTATTTTACTTCCTTAATTTAGCATTAGGGACACGGAAAGACCTAATCTAAGATCTGCAAAAAAATATTTTGCCTTCAAATTCATACCGTGATCGTAGCATGTATGGACTCGACTCATACAACTGGGATTTCCATGAAAAAGATTGTGGGCAGAAAATGGAGGATCACTGTACATTTCTCTCCTGTTTCCTATTTATATTTATATTTTACCTCCTCAATTTAGCATTATGGACAGGGAACGACCTAATCTAAGATCTGCACAAAAATATTTTGCCTTCAAATTCATACCGTGATCATAGCATGCATGTACTCGACTCATATGACTGGGATTTCCATGAAAAAGATTGTGGGCACAAAATGGATAATCACTGTACATTTCTCTTCTGTTTCCTATTTATATTTCTATTTAACTCCTCAATTTAACATTATGGACAGGGAAAGACCTAATCTAAGATCTGCAAAAAAATATTTTGCCTTCAAATTCATACCGTGATCGTAGCATGTATGGACTCGACTCATATGACTGGGATTTCTATGAAAATGATTGTGGGCAGAAAATGGGTGATCACTGTACATTTCTCTTCTGTTTCCTATTTATATTTATATTTTACTTCCTTAATTTAGCATTATCGACAGGGAAAGACCTAATCTGAGATCTGCAAAAAAATATTTTGCCTTCAAATTCATACCGTGATCGTAGCATGTATGGACTCGAATCATATAAACTGGGATTTCCATGAAAATGATTGAGGGCAGAAACTGGGTGATCACTGTACATTTCTCTCCTGTTTCCTATTTATATTTATATTTTACCTCCTCGATTTAGCATTATGGACAGGGAAAGACCTAATCTAAGATCTGCACAAAAATATTTTGACTTCAAATTCATACCGTGAACATAGCATGTATGTACTCGACTCATATGACTGGGATTTCCATGAAAATATTGCGGGCACGAAATGGGTAATCACTGTACATTTCTCTTCTGTTTCCTATTTATATTTATATTTTACCTCCTCAATTTAGCATTATGGACAAGGAAAGACCGAATCTAAGATCTGTAAAAAAATATTTTGCCTTCAAATTCATACCGTGATCGTAGCATGTATCGACTGGACTCACATGACTGGGATTTCCATGAAAAAGATTGTGGGCAGAAAATAGGTGATCACTGAACATTTCTCTTCTGTTTCCTATTTATATTTGTATTTTACTTCCTTCATTGAGCATTATGGACAGGGAAAGACCTAATCTAAGATCTGCAAAAAAATATTTTGCCTTCAAATTCATACCGTGATCGTAGCATGCATGGACTCGACTCACATGACTGGGATTTCCATGAAAAAGATTGTGGGCAGAAAATGGGTGATCACTGTACATTTCTCTTCTGTTTCCTATTCATATTTCTATCTTACCTCCTCAATTTAGTATTATGGACAGTGAAAGACATAATCTAAGGTCTGCAAAAAAATATTTTGCCTTCAAATTCATACCGTGAACGTAGCAGGTATGGACTCGACTCATATGACTGGGATTTCCATGAAAAAGATTGTGGGCAGAAAATGGGTGATCAGTGTACATTTCTCTTCTGTTTCCTATTTATATTTATATTTTACCTCCTCAATTTAGCATTATGGATAGGGAAAGACCTAATCTAAGATCTGCAAAAAAAAATTTAGCCTTCAAATTCATACCGTGATCGTAGCATGTATGGACTCGACTCATATGACTGGGATTTCCATGAAAAAGATTGTGGGCAGAAAATGGGTGATCACTGTACATTTCTCTTCTGTTTCCTGTTTATATTTCTATTTTACCTTCTCAATTTAGCATTATGGACAGGGAAAGACCTAATCTAAGATCTGCAAAAAAATACTTTGCCTACAAATTCATACCGTGAACGTAGCATGCATGGACTCGACTCATATGACTGGGATTTTCATGAAAAAGATTGTGGGCACAAAATGGGTGATCACTGTACATTTTTCTTCTGTTTCCTATTTATAATTCTATTTTACTTCCTTCATTTAGCATAATGGTCAGGGAAAGACCTAATCTAAGATCTGCAAAAAAATATTTTGCCTTCAAATTCATACCGTGATCGTAGCATGTATGGACTGGACTCATATGACTGGGATTTCCATGATAAAGATTGTGGGCCGAAAATAGGTGATCACTGTACATTTTTCTTCTGTTTCCTATTTATAATTCTATTTTACTTCCTTCATTTAGCATTATGGACAGGGAAAGACCTAATCTAAGATCTGCACAAAAATATTTTGACTTCAAATTCATACCGTGATCATAGCATGCATGTACTCGACTCATATGACTGTGATTTCCATGAAAAAGATTGCGGGCACGAAATGCGTAATTACTGCACATTTCTCTTCTGTTTCCTATTTATATTTCTATTTTACCTCCTCAATTTAGCATTATGGACAAGGAAAGACCGAATCTAAGATCTGCAAAAAAATATTTTGCCTTCAAATTCATACCGTGATCGTAGCATGTATCGACTGGACTCACATGACTGGGATTTCCATGAAAAAGATTGTGGGCAGAAAATGGGTGATCACTGTACATTTTTCTTCTGTTTCCTATTTATAATTCTATTTTACTTCCTTCATATAGCATTATGGTCAGGGAAAGACCTAATCTAAGATCTTCAAAAAATATTTTGCCTTCAAATTCATACTGTGAACGTAGCATGCATGGACTCGACTCATATGACTGGGATTTCAAGGAAAAAGACTGTGGGCAGAAAATGGTGATCACTGTACATTTCTCTTGTTTGCTATTTATATTTATATTTTAACTCTTCAATTTAGCATTATGGACAGGGAAAGACCTAATCTAAGCTTTGCACAAAAATATTTTGCCTTCAAATTCATAACGTGATTGTAGCATGCATGGACTCGACTCACATGACTGGGATTTCCATGAAAAAGATTGTGGGCAGAAAATGGGTGATCACTGTACATTTCTCTTCAGTTTCCTATTTATATTTCTATCTTACCTCCTCAATTTAGCATTATGGACAGGGAAAGACCTAATCTAAGATCTGCACAAAAATATTTTGCCGTCAAATTCATACCGTGATCGTAGCATGCATGGACACGACTCTTATGACTGGGATTTCCATGAAAAATATTGTGGGCCGAAAATGGGTGATCACTGTACATTTCTCTTCTGTTTCCTATTTATATTTATATTTTACCTCCTCAATTCACCATTATGGACAGGGAAAGACCTAATCTAAGTTCTGCACAAAAATATTTTGCCTTCAAATTCATACCGTGATCGTAGCATGCATGGAATCGACTCATATGACTGGGATTTCCATGAAAAAAAATTGTGGGCCGAAAATGGGTGATCACTGTACATTTCTCTTCTGTTTCCTATTTATATTTCTATTTTACCTCCTCAATTTAGCATTATGGATAGGGAAAGACCTAATCTAACCACTGCACAAAAATATTTTGCCTTCAAATTCATACCGTGATCATAGCATGCATGGACTCCACTCATATGACTGGGATTTCCATGAAAAAGATTGTGGGCACAAAATGGGTGATCACTGTACATTTTTCTTCTGTTTCCTATTTATAATTCTATTTTACTTCCTTCATTTAGCATTATGGTCAGGGAAAGACCTAATCTAAGATCTTCAAAAAATATTTTGCCTTCAAATTCATACTGTGAACGTAGCATGCATGGACTCGACTCATATGACTGGGATTACCATGAAAAAGATTTCGGGCCAAAAATAGCTGATCAATGTACATTTCTCTTCTGTTTCTTATTTATATTTTTTATTTTACCTCCTCAATTTAGCATTATGGACACGGAAAGAACTAATCTAAGATCGGCACAAAAATATTTTGCCTTCAAATTCATACCGTGATCGTAGCATGCATGGACTCGACTCATATGACTGGGATTTCCATGAAAATGATTGTGGGCCGAAAATGGGTGATCAATGTACATTTCTCTTCTGTTTCCTATTTATATTTATATTTTATCTCCTCAATTTAGCATTATGAAAAGGGAAAGACCTAATCTAAGATCTGCACAAAAATATTTTTCCTTCAAATTCATACCGTGATCGTAGCATGCATGGACTCGACTCATATGACTGGGATTTCCATGAAAAAGATTGTGGGCCGAAAATGGGTGATCACTGTACATTTCTCTTCTGTTTCCTATTTATATTTATATTTTACCTCTTCAATTTAGCATTATGGAGAGAGAAAGACCTACTCTAAGATCTGCACAAAAATATTTTACCTTCAAATTCATACTGTGATCGTAGCATGCATGGACTCGACTCATATGACTGGGATTTCCATGAAAAAGTTTGTGGGCCGAAAATGGGTGATCACTGTACATTTCTCTTCTGATTCCTATTTATATTTCTATTTTACCTCCTCAATTTAGCATTATGGACAGGGAAAGACCTAATCTAACATCTGCACAAAAATATTTTGCCTTCAAATTCATACCATGATCGTAGCATGCATGGACTCGACTCATATGAGTGGGATTTCCTGAAAAAGATTGTGGGCCGAAAATGGGTGATCAGTGTACATTACTCTTCTGTTTCCTATTTATATTTCTATTTTACCTCCTGAATTTAGCATTATGGACAGGGAAAGACCTAATCTAAGATCTGCACAAAAATATTTTGCCTTCAAACAAATTCATACCGTGATGGTAGCATGCATGGACTCGACTCATATGACTGGGATTTCCATGAAAAATATTGTGGGCAGAAAATTGGTGATCACTGTACATTTCTCTTCTGTTTCCTATTACTATTTGTATTTTACTTCCTTAATTTAGCATTATGGACAGTGAAAGACCTAATCTAAGATCTGCAAAAATATATTTTGCCTTCAAATTCATACCGTGATCGTAGCATGTATGGACTCGACTCATATGACTGGGATTTCCATGAAAAAGATTGTGGGCAGAAAATTGGTGATCACTGTACATTTCTCTTCAGCTTCCTATTTATATTTCTATTTTACTTCCTTCATTTAGCATTATGGACAGGGAAAGACCTAATCTAAGCTCTGCACAAAAATATTTTGCCTTCAAATTCATACCGTGAACGTAGCATGCATGGACTCGACTCATATGACTAGGATTTCCATGAAAAAGATTGTTGGCCGAAAATGGTTGATCACTGTACATTACTCTTCTATTTCCTATTTACATTTCTATTTTACCTCCTGAATTTAGCATTATGGACAGGGAATGACCTAATCTAATATCTGCACAAAAATATATTGCCTTCAAATTCATACCGTGATCGTAGCATGCATGGACTCGACTTATATGACTGGGATTTCCATGAAAAAGACTGTGGGCCGAAAATGGGTGATCACTGTACATTTCTCTTTTGTTTCCTATTTATATTTCTATTTTACTTCCTCAATTTAGCAATATGGACAGGGAAAGACCTAATCTAAGCTCTGCACAAATATATTTTGCCTTCAAATTCATACCGTGATCGTAGCTGTATGGACTCGACTCATATGACTGGGATTTCCATGAAAAAGATTGAGGGCAAAAATGGGTGATCACTGTACATTTCTCTTCTGTTTCCTATTTATATATATATTTTACCTCCTCAATTTAGCATTATAGACAGGGAAAGAACTAATCTAAGATCTGCACAAAAATATTTTGCCTTCAAATTCATACCGTGATCGTAGCATGCATGGACTCGACTCATATGACTGGGATTTCCATGAAAAAGATTGTGGGCAGAAAATTGGTGATCACTGTACATTTCTCTTCAGCTTCCTATTTATATTTGTATTTTACCTCTTGAATTTAGCATTATGGACAGGGAAAGACCTAATCTAAGCTCTGCACAAAAATATTTTCCCTTCAAATTCATACCGTGATCGTAGCATGCATGGACTCGACTCATATAACTGGGATTTCCATGAAAAAGATTGTGGGCCGGAAATGGGTGATCACTGTACATATCTCTTCTGTTTCCTATTTATATTTCTATTGTACCTTCTCAATTTAGCATTAAGGACAGTGAAAGACCTAATCTAAAATCTGCACAAAAATATTTTGCCTTCAAATTCATACCGTGATCGTAGCATGCATGGACTCGACTCATATGACTGGGATTTCCATGAAAAAGATTGTGGGCCGAAAATGGGTGATCACTGTACATTTCTCTTCTGTTTCCTATTTATATTTATATTTTACCTCCTTAATTTAGCATTATGGACAGGGAAATACCTAATCTAAAATCTGCACAAAAATATTTTGCCTTCAAATTCATACCGTGATCGTAGCATGCATGGACTCACTCATATGACTGGGATTTCCATGAAAAAGATTGTGGGCCGAAAATGGGTGATCACTGTACATTTCTCTTCTGTTTCCTATTTATATTTCTATTTTACCTCCTCAATTTACCATTATGGACAGGGAAAGACCTAATCTAATATCTGCACAAAAATATTTTGCCTTCAAATCCATACCGTGATCGTAGCATGCATGGACTCGACTCATATAACTGGGATTTCCATGAAAAAGATTGTGGTTCGAAAATGGGTGATCACTGTACATTTCTCTTCTGTTTCCAATTTATATTTCTATTTTACCTCCTCAATTTAGCAATATGGCCAGGGAAAGACCTAATCTAAGCTCTGCACAATAATATTTTGCCTTCAAATTCATACCGTGATCGTAGCATGGATGGACTCGACCCATATGACTGGGATTTCCATGAAAAAGATTGTGGGCCGAAAATGGGTGATCACTGTACATTTCTCTTCTGTTTCCTATTTATATTTCTATTTTACCTCCTCAATTTACCATTATGGACTGGGAAAGACCTAATCTAAAGTCTGCACAAAAATATTTTGCCTTCAATTTCATACCGTGATCGTAGCATGGATGAACTCGACTCATATGACTGGGATTTCCATGAAAAAGATTGTGGGCACAAAATGGGTGATCACTGTACATTTCTCTTCTGTTTCCTATTTATATTTATATTTTACTTCCTTAATTTAGCATTATGGACAGTGAAAGACCTAATGTAAGATCTGCAAAAACATATTTTGCCTTCAAATTCATACCGTGATCGTAGCATGCATGGACTCGACTCATACGACTGGGATTTCCATGAAAAAGATTGTGGGCCGAAAATGGGTGATCACTGTACATTTCTCTTCTGTTTCCTATTTATATTTATATTTTACCTCTTCAATTTAGCATTATGGAGAGAGAAAGACCTACTCTAAGATCTGCACAAAAATATTTTACCTTCAAATTCATACTGTGATCGTAGCATGCATGGACTCGACTCATATGACTGGGATTTCCATGAAAAAGTTTGTGGGCCGAAAATGGGTGATCACTGTACATTTCTCTTCTGATTCCTATTTATATTTCTATTTTACCTCCTCAATTTAGCATTATGGACAGGGAAAGACCTAATCTAACATCTGCACAAAAATATTTTGCCTTCAAATTCATACCATGATCGTAGCATGCATGGACTCGACTCATATGAGTGGGATTTCCTGAAAAAGATTGTGGGCCGAAAATGGGTGATCAGTGTACATTACTCTTCTGTTTCCTATTTATATTTCTATTTTACCTCCTGAATTTAGCATTATGGACAGGGAAAGACCTAATCTAAGATCTGCACAAAAATATTTTGCCTTCAAACAAATTCATACCGTGATGGTAGCATGCATGGACTCGACTCATATGACTGGGATTTCCATGAAAAATATTGTGGGCAGAAAATTGGTGATCACTGTACATTTCTCTTCTGTTTCCTATTACTATTTGTATTTTACTTCCTTAATTTAGCATTATGGACAGTGAAAGACCTAATCTAAGATCTGCAAAAATATATTTTGCCTTCAAATTCATACCGTGATCGTAGCATGTATGGACTCGACTCATATGACTGGGATTTCCATGAAAAAGATTGTGGGCAGAAAATTGGTGATCACTGTACATTTCTCTTCAGCTTCCTATTTATATTTCTATTTTACTTCCTTCATTTAGCATTATGGACAGGGAAAGACCTAATCTAAGCTCTGCACAAAAATATTTTGCCTTCAAATTCATACCGTGAACGTAGCATGCATGGACTCGACTCATATGACTAGGATTTCCATGAAAAAGATTGTTGGCCGAAAATGGTTGATCACTGTACATTACTCTTCTATTTCCTATTTACATTTCTATTTTACCTCCTGAATTTAGCATTATGGACAGGGAATGACCTAATCTAATATCTGCACAAAAATATATTGCCTTCAAATTCATACCGTGATCGTAGCATGCATGGACTCGACTTATATGACTGGGATTTCCATGAAAAAGACTGTGGGCCGAAAATGGGTGATCACTGTACATTTCTCTTTTGTTTCCTATTTATATTTCTATTTTACTTCCTCAATTTAGCAATATGGACAGGGAAAGACCTAATCTAAGCTCTGCACAAATATATTTTGCCTTCAAATTCATACCGTGATCGTAGCTGTATGGACTCGACTCATATGACTGGGATTTCCATGAAAAAGATTGAGGGCAAAAATGGGTGATCACTGTACATTTCTCTTCTGTTTCCTATTTATATATATATTTTACCTCCTCAATTTAGCATTATAGACAGGGAAAGAACTAATCTAAGATCTGCACAAAAATATTTTGCCTTCAAATTCATACCGTGATCGTAGCATGCATGGACTCGACTCATATGACTGGGATTTCCATGAAAAAGATTGTGGGCAGAAAATTGGTGATCACTGTACATTTCTCTTCAGCTTCCTATTTATATTTGTATTTTACCTCTTGAATTTAGCATTATGGACAGGGAAAGACCTAATCTAAGCTCTGCACAAAAATATTTTCCCTTCAAATTCATACCGTGATCGTAGCATGCATGGACTCGACTCATATAACTGGGATTTCCATGAAAAAGATTGTGGGCCGGAAATGGGTGATCACTGTACATATCTCTTCTGTTTCCTATTTATATTTCTATTGTACCTTCTCAATTTAGCATTAAGGACAGTGAAAGACCTAATCTAAAATCTGCACAAAAATATTTTGCCTTCAAATTCATACCGTGATCGTAGCATGCATGGACTCGACTCATATGACTGGGATTTCCATGAAAAAGATTGTGGGCCGAAAATGGGTGATCACTGTACATTTCTCTTCTGTTTCCTATTTATATTTATATTTTACCTCCTTAATTTAGCATTATGGACAGGGAAATACCTAATCTAAAATCTGCACAAAAATATTTTGCCTTCAAATTCATACCGTGATCGTAGCATGCATGGACTCACTCATATGACTGGGATTTCCATGAAAAAGATTGTGGGCCGAAAATGGGTGATCACTGTACATTTCTCTTCTGTTTCCTATTTATATTTCTATTTTACCTCCTCAATTTACCATTATGGACAGGGAAAGACCTAATCTAATATCTGCACAAAAATATTTTGCCTTCAAATCCATACCGTGATCGTAGCATGCATGGACTCGACTCATATAACTGGGATTTCCATGAAAAAGATTGTGGTTCGAAAATGGGTGATCACTGTACATTTCTCTTCTGTTTCCAATTTATATTTCTATTTTACCTCCTCAATTTAGCAATATGGCCAGGGAAAGACCTAATCTAAGCTCTGCACAATAATATTTTGCCTTCAAATTCATACCGTGATCGTAGCATGGATGGACTCGACCCATATGACTGGGATTTCCATGAAAAAGATTGTGGGCCGAAAATGGGTGATCACTGTACATTTCTCTTCTGTTTCCTATTTATATTTCTATTTTACCTCCTCAATTTACCATTATGGACTGGGAAAGACCTAATCTAAAGTCTGCACAAAAATATTTTGCCTTCAATTTCATACCGTGATCGTAGCATGGATGAACTCGACTCATATGACTGGGATTTCCATGAAAAAGATTGTGGGCACAAAATGGGTGATCACTGTACATTTCTCTTCTGTTTCCTATTTATATTTATATTTTACTTCCTTAATTTAGCATTATGGACAGTGAAAGACCTAATGTAAGATCTGCAAAAACATATTTTGCCTTCAAATTCATACCGTGATCGTAGCATGCATGGACTCGACTCATACGACTGGGATTTCCATGAAAATGATTGTGGGCCGAAAATGTTTGATCACTATACATTTCACTTCTGTTTCCTATTTATATTTATATTTTACCTCCTCAATTTAGCATTATGGACAGGGAAAGACCTAATCTACAATCTGCACAAAAATATTTTGCCTTCAAATTCATACCGTGATCGTAGCTGTATGGACTCGACTCATATGACTGGGATTTCCATGAAAAAGATTGTGGGCAAAAATGGGTAATCACTGTACATTTCTCTTCTGTTTCCTATTTATATATATATTTTACCTCCTCAATTTAGCATTATGGACAGGGAAAGACCTAATCTAAGATCTGCACAAAAATATTTTGCCTTCAAATTCATACCGTGATCGTAGCATGCATGGACTCGACTCATATGACTGGGATTTCCATGAAAAAGTTTGTGGGCCAAAAATGGGTGATCACTGTACATTTCTCTTCTGTTTCCTATTTATATTTGTATTTTACCTCCTGAATTTAGCATTATGGCCAGGGAAAGACCTAATCTAAGCTCTGCACAAAAATATTTTGCCTTCAAATTCATACCGGGATCATAGCATGCATGGACTCAACTCATATGACTGGGATTTCCATGAAAAAGATCGTGGGCCGAAAATGCGAGATCACTGTACATTTCTCTTCTGTCTCCTATTTATATTTCTATTTTACCTCCTCAATTTACCGTTATGGACTGGGAAAGACCTAATCTAAGATCTGCACAAAAATATTTTGCCTTCAAATTCATACCGTGATCGTAGCATGCATGGACTCGACTCATATGACTGAGATTTCCACGAAAAAGATTGTGGGCACAAAATGGGTGATCACTGTACATTTCTCTTCTGTTTCCTATTACTATTTCTATTTTACTTCCTTAATTTAGCATTATGGACAGTGAAAGACCCAATCTAAGATCTGCACAAAAATATTTTGCCTTCAAATTCATACCGTGATCGTAGCATGCATGGACTCGACTCATATGACTAGGATTTCCATGAAAAAGATTGTTGGCCGAAAATGGTTGATCACTGTACATTTCTCTTCTATTTCCTATTTACATTTCCATTTTACCTCCTGAATTTAGCATTATGGCCAGGGAAAGACCTAATCTAAAATCTGCACAAAAATATTTTGCCTTCAAATTCATACCGTGATCGTAGCATGCATGGACTTGACTCATATGACTGGGATTTCCAGGAAAAAGATTGTCGACCGAAAATGGGTGATCACTGTACATCTCTCTTCTGTTTCCTATTTATATTTGTATGTTACCTCCTCAAATTAGCATTATGGACAGGGAAAGACCTAATCTAATCTCTGCACAAAAATATTTTGCCTTCAAATTCATACCGTGAACGTAGCATGCATGGACTCGACTCATATGACTGGGATTTCCATGAAAAAGATTGTGGGCCGAAAATGGGTGATCACTGTACATTTCTCTTTTGTTTCCTATTTATATTTCTATTTTACCTCCTCAATTTAGCATTATGGACAGGGAAAGACCTCATCTAAGCTCTGCACAAAAATATTTTGCCTTCAAATTCATACCGTGATCGTAGCATGCATGGACTCGACTCATATGAATGGGATTTACATGAAAAAGATTGTGGGCAGAAAATGGGTGTTCACTGTACATTTCTCTTCTGTTTCCTGTTTATATTTGTATTTTACCTCTTCAATTTAGCATTATGGACAGGGAAAGACCTCATCTAAGCTCTGCACAAAAATATTTTGCCTTCAAATTCATACCGTGATCGTAGCATGCATGGACCCGACTCATATGACTGGGATTTCCATGAAAAAGATTGTGGGCAGAAAATGGGTGATCACTGTTCATTCCTCTTATGTTTCCTATTTTTATTTCTATTTTACATCCTCAATTTAGCATTATGGACAGGGAAAGACCTAATCTAAGATATGCACAAAAATATTTTGCCTTCAAATTAATACCGTGATCGTAGCATGCATGGACTCGACTCATATGACTGGGATTTCCATGAAAAAGATTGTGGGCCTAAAATGGGTGATCACTGTACATTTCTCTTCTGTTTCCTATTTATATTTCTATTTTACCTCCACAATTTAGCATTATGGACAGGGAAAAACCTAATCTAAGCTCTGCACAAAAATATTTTTCGTTCAAATTCATACCGTGATCGTAGCATGCATGGACTCAACTCATATGACTGGGATTTCCATGAAAAAGATTGTGGGCCGAAAATGGGTGATCACTGTACATTTCTCTTCTGTTTCCTATTTATATTTATAATTTACCTCCTCAATTAAGCATTATGGACAGGGAAAGACCTAATTTAAAATCTGCACAAAAATGTTTTGCCTTCAAATTCATACCGTGATCGTAGCATGCATGGACTCGACTCATATGACTGGGATTTCTATGAAAAAGATTGTGGGCCGAAAATGGGTGATCACTGTACATTTCTCTTATGTTTCCTATGCATATTTCTATTTTACTTACTTCATTTAGCATTATGGACCGGGAAAGACCTAATCTAAGCTCTGCACAAAAAAATTTTGCCTTCAAATTCATACCGTGATCTTAGCATGCATGGAATCGTCTCATATGACTGGGATTTCCATGAAAAATATTGTGGGCGGAAAATGGGTGATCACTGTACATTTCTCTTCTGTTTCCTATTTATGTTTATATTTTACTTCCTCAATTTAGCATGATGGACAGGGAAAGACCTAATCTAAAATCTGCACAAAAATATTTTGCCTTCAAATTCATACCGTGATCGTAGCATGCATGGACTTGACTCATATGACTGGGATTTCCAGGAAAAAGATTGTCGACCGAAAATGGGTGATCACTGTACATTTCTCTTCTGTTTCCTATTTATATTTGTATTTTACCTCCTCAAATTAGCATTATGGACAGGGAAAGACCTAATCTAATCTCTGCACAAAAATATTTTGCCTTCAAATTCATACCGTGAACGTAGCATGCATGGACTCGACTCATATGACTGGGATTTCCATGAAAAAGATTGTGGGCCGAAAATGGGTGATCACTGTACATTTCTCTTTTGTTTCCTATTTATATTTCTATTTTACCTCCTCAATTTAGCATTATGGACAGGGAAAGACCTCATCTAAGCTCTGCACAAAAATATTTTGCCTTCAAATTCATACCGTGATCGTAGCATGCATGGACTCGACTCATATGAATGGGATTTACATGAAAAAGATTGTGGGCAGAAAATGGGTGATCACTGTACATTTCTCTTCTGTTTCCTGTTTATATTTGTATTTTACCTCCTCAATTTAGCATTATGGACAGGGAAAGACCTCATCTAAGCTCTGCACAAAAATATTTTGCCTTCAAATTCATACCGTGATCGTAGCATGCATGGACCCGACTCATATGACTGGGATTTCCATGAAAAAGATTGTGGGCAGAAAATGGGTGATCACTGTACATTCCTCTTATGTTTCCTATTTTTATTTCTATTTTACATCCTCAATTTAGCATTATGGACAGGGAAAAACCTAATCTAAGCTCTGCACAAAAATATTTTTCGTTCAAATTCATACCGTGATCGTAGCATGAATGGACTTGACTCATATGACTGGGATTTCCATGAAAAAGATTGTGGGCAGAAAATGGGTGATCACTGTAGATTTCTCTTCTGTTTCCTATTTATATTTCTATTTTACCTCCTCAATTTAGCATTATGGACAGGGAAAGACCTAATCTAAGCTCTGCAAAAAAATATTTTGCCTTCAATTTTATGCCGTGATCGTAGCATGCATGGACTCGACTCATATGACTGGGATTTCCATGAAAAAGATTGTGGGCCGAAAATGGGTGATCACTGTACATTTCTCTTCTGTTTCCTATTTATATTTATAATTTACCTCCTCAATTAAGCATTATGGACAGGGAAAGACCTAATTTAAAATCTGCACAAACATTTTTTGCCTTCAAATTCATACCGTGATCGTAGCATGCATGGACTCGACTCATATGACTGGGATTTCTATGAAAAAGATTGTGGGCCGAAAATGGGTGATCACTCTACATTTCTCTTCTGTTTCCTATGCATATTTCTATTTTACTTACTTCATTTAGCATTATGGACCGGGAAAGACCTAATCAAAGCTCTGCACAAAAAAATTTTGCCTTCAAATTCATACCGTGATCGTAGCATGCATGGACTCGACTCATATGACTGGGATTTCCATGAAAAATATTGTGGGCGGAAAATGGGTGATCACTGTACATTTCTCTTCTGTTTCCTATTTATGTTTATATTTTACTTCCTCAATTTAGCATGATGGACAGGGAAAGACCTAATCTAAAATCTGCACAAAAATATTTTGCCTTCAAATTCATACCGTGATCGTAGCATGCATGGACTCGACTCATATGACTGTGATTTCCATGAAAAAGTTTGTGGGCCGAAAATGGGTGATCACTGTACATTTCTCTTCTGTTTCCTATTTATATTTCTATTTTACCTCCTCAATTTAGCATTTTGGACAGGGAAAGACCTAATCTAAGATCTGCACAAAAATATTTTGCCTTCAAATTCATACCGTGATCGTAGCATGCATGGACTCGACTCATATGACTGGGATTTCCATGAAAAAGATTGTGGGCAGAAAGTGGGTGATCACTGTACATTTCTCTTCTGTTTCCTATTTATATTTCTATTTTACTTCCTTCATTTAGCATTATGGACAGGGAAAGACCTAATCTAATATCTGCAAAAAAATATTTTGCCTTCAAATTCATACTGTGGTTGTAGTATGCATGGACTCGACTCCTATGACTGGGATTTCCATGAAAAACATTGTGGGCAGAAAATGGGTGATCACTGTACATTTCTCTTCTGTTTCCTATTTATATTTGTATTTTACCTCCTCAATTTAGCATTATGGACAGGGTAAGACCTAATCTAAGATCTGCAAAAAAATATTTTGCCTTCAAATTCATACCGTGATCGTAGCATGCATGGACGACTCATATGACTGGGATTTCCATGAAAAAGATTGTCGGCACAAAATGGGTGATCACTGTACATTTCTCTTCTGTATCCTATTTATATTTCTATTATACCTCCTCAATTTAGCATTATGGACAGGGAAAGACCTAATCTAAGATCTGCAAAAAGATATTTTGCCTTCAAATTCATACCGTGATCGTAGCATGTATGGACTAGTCTCATATGACTGGGATTTCCATGAAAAAGATTGTGGGCAGAAAATGGGGGATCACTGTATATTTCTCTTCTGTTTCCTATTACTATTTCTATTTTACTTCCTTAATTTAGCATTATGGACAGGGAAAGACCTAATCTAAGATCTGCACAAAAGTATTTTTCCTTCAAATTCATACCGTGATCGTAGAATGCATGGACTCGACTCATATGACTGGGATTTCCATGAAAAAGATTGTGGTCCAAAAATGGGTGATCACTGTACATTTCTCTTCTGTTTTCTATTTCTATTTCTATTTTACCTCCTCAATTTAGCATTATGGACAGGGAAAGACCTAATCTAAGCTCTGCACAAGAATATTTTGCCTTCAAATTCATACCGTGATCGTAACATGCATGGACTCGACTCACATGACTGGGATTTCCATGGAAAAGATTGTGCGCAGAAAATGGGTGATCACTGTACATTTCTCTTCTGTTTCCTATTTATATTTCTATTTTACTTCCTTCATTTAGCATTATGGACAGGGAAAGACCTAATCTAAGATCTGCAAAAAAATATTTAGCCCTCAAATTCATACCGTGATCGTAGCATGCATGGACTCGACTCATATGACTGGGATTTCCATGAAAAAGATTGTGGGCACAAAACGGGTGATCCCTGTACATTTCTCTTCTCTTTCCTATTTATATTTCTCTTTTACCTCCTCAATTTAGCATTATGGACAGGGAAAGACCTAATCTAAGATCTGCAAAAAAATATTTTGCCTTCAAATTCATACCGTGATCATGGCATGCATGGACTCGACTCATATGACTGGGATTTCCTTGAAAAAGATTGTGGGCAGAAAATTGGTGATCACTGTACATTTCTCTTCTGTTTTCTATTCATATTTCTATTTTACCTCCTCAATTTAGAATTATGGACAGGGAAAGACCTAATCTAAGCTCTGCAAGATAATATTTTGCTTTTAAATTCATACCGTGATCGTAGCATGTATGGACTCGACTCATTTGACTGGGATTTCCATGAAAAAGATTGTGGGCAAAAAATGGGTGATCACTGTACATTTCTCTTCTGCTGCCTATTTATATTTCTATTTTACTTCCTTCATTTAACATTATGGACAGGGAAAGACCTAATCTAAGCTCTGCAAAAAAATATTTTGCTTTCAAATTCATACCGTAATCGTAGCATGTATGGACTCGACTCATATGACTGGGATTTCCATGAAAAAGATTGTGGGCAGAAAATGGGTGATCACTGTACATTTCTCTTCTGTTTCCTAATTATATTTATATTTTACATACTCAATTTAGCATTATTGACAGGGAAAGACCTAATCTAAGATCTGCAAAAAAATATTTTGCCTTCAAATTCATACCGTGATCGTAGCATGTATGGAATCGACTCATATGACTGCGATTTCCATGAAAAAGATTGTGGGCAGAAAATGGGTGATCACTGTACATTTCTCTTCTGTTTCCTATTTATATTTCTATTTTACTTCCTTCATTTAGCATGATGGACAGGGAAAGAACTAATCTAAGATCTGCAAAAAAATATTTTGCCTTCAAATTCATACCGTGATCGTAGCATGTATGGACTCGACTCATATGACTGTGATTTCCATGAAAATATTGTGGGCAGAAAATGGGTAATCACTGTACATTTCTCTTCTGTTTCTTATTTATATTTATATTTTACCTCCTCAATTTAGCATTATGGACAGGGAAAGACCTAATCTAAGATCTGTACAAAAATATTTTCCCTTCTAATTCATACCGTGATCGTAGTATGCAAGGACTCGACTCATATGACTGGGATTTTCATGAAAAAATTGTGGGCCGAAAATGGGTGATCACTGTACATTTCTCTTCTGTTTCCTATTTATATTTATATTTTACCTTCTCAATTTAGCATTATGGACAGGGAAAGACCTAATCTAAGATCTGCACAAAAATATTTTGCCTTCAAATTCATACCGTAATCGTAGCATGCATGGCCTTGACTCATATGACTGGGATTTCCATGAAAAGGGTTGTGGGCCGAAAATGGGTGATCACTGTACATTTCTCTTCTGTTAACTATTTATATTTATATTTTACCTCCTAAATTTAGTATTATGGACAGGGAAAGAACTAATCTAAGATCTGCACAAAAATATTTTGCATTCAAATTCATACCGTGATCGTAGCATGCATGGATACGACTCATATGACTGGGATTTCCATGAAAAAGATTGTAGGCCGAAAATGGGGGATCACTGTATATTTCTCTTCTGTTTCCTATTACTATTTCTATTTTACTTCCTTAATTTAGCATTATGGACAGGGAAAGACCTAATCTAAGATCTGCACAAAAGTATTTTTCCTTCAAATTCATACCGTGATCGTAGCATGCATGGACTCGACTCATATGACTGGGATTTCCATGAAAAAGATTGTGGGCCAAAAATGGGTGATCACTGTACATTTCTCTTCTGTTTTCTATTTCTATTTCTATTTTACCTCCTCAATTTAGCATTATGGACAGGGAAAGACCTAATCTAAGATCTGCACAAAAATATTTTGCCTTCAAATTCATACCGTAATCGTAGCATGCATGGCCTTGACTCATATGACTGGGATTTCCATGAAAAGGGTTGTGGGCCGAAAATGGGTGATCACTGTACATTTCTCTTCTGTTAACTATTTATATTTATATTTTACCTCCTAAATTTAGTATTATGGACAGGGAAAGACCTAATCTAAGATCTGCACAAAAGTATTTTTCCTTCAAATTCATACCGTGATCGTAGCATGCATGGACGCGACTCATATGACTGGGATTTTCATGAAATAGGTTGTGGACCGAAAATGGGTGATCACTGTACATTTCTCTTCTGTTTTTTATTTATATTTCTATTTTACTTCCTCAATTTAGCATTATGGACAGGAAAAGACCTAATCTCAAATCTGCACAAAAGTATTTTGCCTTCAAATTCATACCGTGATCGTAGCATGCATGGATTCGACTCATATGACTGGGATTTCCATGAAAAAGGTTGTGTGCCGAAAATGGGTGATCACTGGACATTTCTCTTCTGTTTCTTATTTATATTTATATTTTACCTCCTCAATTTAGCATTATGGATAGGGAAAGACCTAATCTAAGCTCTGCACAAAAATATTTTGCCTTCAAATTCATACCGTGATCGTAGCATGCATGGACTCGACTCATGTGACTGGGATTTCCATGAAAAAGTTTGTGGGCCGAAAATGGGTGATCACTGTACTTTTCTCTTCTGTTTCCTATTTATATTTCTATTTTACCTTCTCAATTTAGCATTATGGACAGGGAAAGACCTAATCTAAGATCTGCACAAAAATATTTTGCCTTCAAATTCATACCGTGATCGTAGCATGCATGGAATCGACTCATATGACTGGGATTTCCATGAAAAAGGTTGTGGGCCGAAAATGGGTGATCACTGTAAATTTCTCTTCTGTTTCCTATTTATATTTATATTTTACCTCCTAAATTTAGCATTATGGACAGGGAAAGAACTAATCTAAGTTCTGCACAAAAATATTTTGCCTTCAAATTCATACCGTGATCGTAGCATGCATGGACTCTACTCATATGACTGGGATTTCCATGAAAAAGATTGTGGGCCGAAAATGGGTGATCACTGTACATTTCTCTTCTGTTCCTATTTATATTTATATTTTACCTCCTCAATTTAGCATTATGGACAGGGGAAGACCTAATCTAAGATCTGCACAAAAATATTTTGCCTTCAAATTTATACCGTGATCGTTGCATGCATGGACGCGACTCATATGACTGGGATTTCCATGAAATAGGTTGTGGGCCGAAAATGGGTGATCACTGTACATTTCTCTTCTGTTTCCTATTTATATTTATATTTTACCTTCTCAATTTAGCATTATGGACAGGGAAAGACCTAATCTAAGATCTGCACAAAAATATTTTGTCTTCAAATTCATGCCGTGATCGTAGCATGCATGGACTCGACTCATATGACTGGGATTTCAATGAAAAAGGTTGTGGGCCGAAAATGGGTTATCACTGTAAATTTCTCTTCTGTTTCTTATTTATATTTATATTTTACCTCCTAAATTTAGCATTATGGACAGGGAAAGAACTAATCTAAGATCTGCACAAAAATATTTTGCCTTCAAATTCATACCGTGATCGTAGCATGCATGGACCCTACTCATATGAATGGGATTTCCATGAAAAAGATTGTGGGCCGAAAATGGGTGATCACTGTACATTTCTCTTCTGTTCCTATTTATATTTATATTTTACCTCCTCAATTTAGCATTATGGACAGGGGAAGACCTAATCTAAGATCTGCACAAAAACATTTTGCCTTCAAATTCATACCGTGATCGTAGCATGCATGGACGCGACTCATATGACTGGGATTTCCATGAAATAGGTTGTGGGCCGAAAATGGCTGATCACTGTAAATTTCTCTTCTGTTTCCTATTTATATTTATATTTTACCTTCTCAATTTAGCATTATGGACAGGGAAAGACCTAATCTAAGATCTGCACAAAAATATTTTCCTTCAAATTCATACCGTGATCGTAGCATGCATGGACTCGACTCATATGACTGGGATTTCCATGAAAAGGGTTGTGGGCCGAAAATGGGTGATAACTGTACATTTCTCTTCTGTTTCCTATTTATATTTTACCTTCTCAATTTAGCATTATGGACAGGAAAGACCTAATCTAAGATCTGCACAAAAATATTTTGCCTTCAAATTCATACCGTGATCGTAGCATGCATGGACTCGACTCATATGACTGGGATTTCCATGAAAAAGATTTTGGTCCAAAAATGGGTGATCACTGTATATTTTTCTAATGTTTTTTATTCATATTTCTATTTTACTTCCTCAATTTAGCATTATGGACAGGGAAAGACCTAATCTATAATCTGCACAAAAGTATTTTGCCTTCAAATTCATACCGTGATCGTAACATGCATGGACTCGACTCATATGACTGGGATTTCCATGAAAAAGGTTGTGGGCCGATGATGGGTGATCACTGTACATTTCTCTTCTGTTTCCTATTTATAATTCTATTTTACCTTCTCAATTTAGCATTATGGACAGGGAAAGACCTAATCTAAGATCTGCACAAAAATATTTTACCTTCAAATTCATACCGTGATCGTAGCATGCATGGACTCGACTCATATGACTGGGATTTCCATGAAAAAGATTGTGGGCTGAAAATGGGTGATCACTGTACATTTCTCTTCTGTTTCCTATTTATATTTATATTTTACCTCCTCAATTTAGCATTATGGACAGGGAAAGACCTAATCTAAGCTCTGCACAAAAATATTTTGCCTTCAAATTCATACCGTGATCGTAGCATGCATGGACTCGACTCATATGACTGGGATTTCCATGAAAAAGATTGTGGGCCAAAAATGGGTGATCACTGTACATTTTTCTTCTGTTTTTTATTCATATTTCTATTTTACTTCCTCGATTTAGCATTATGGACAGGGAAAGACCTAATCTAAAATCTGCACAAAAGTATTTTGCCTTCAAATTCATACCGTGATCGTAGCATGCATGGACTCGACTCATATGACTGAGATTTCCATGAAAAATGTTGTGGGCCGAAAATGGGTGATCACTGTACATTTCTCTTCTGTATCATATTTATATTTCTATTTTACGTTCTCAATTTAGCATTATGGACAGGAAAAGACCTAATCTAAGATCTGCACAAAAATATTTTGCCTTCAAATTCATACCGTGATCGTAGCATGCATGGACTCGACTCATATGACTGGGATTTCCATGAAAAAGGTTGTGGGCCGAAAATGGGTGATCACTGTACATTTCTCTTCTGTTTCCTATTTATATTTATATTTTACCTCCTCAATTTAGCATTATGGACAGGGAAAGAACTAATCTAAGATCTGCACAAAAATATTTTGCCTTCAAATTCATACCGTGATCGTAGCATGAATGTACGCGACTCATATGACTGGGATTTTCATGAAATAGGTTGTGGGCAGAAAATGGTTGATCACTTTACATTTCTCTTCTGTTTCCTATTTATATTTATATTTTACCTTCTCAATTTAGCATTATGGACAGGGAACACCTAATCTAAGATCTGCACAAAAATATTTTGCCTTCAAATTCATACCGCGATCGTAGCATGCATGGACTCGACTCATATGACTGGGATTTCCATGAAAAAGATTGTGCGCAGAAAATGGCTGATCACTGTACATTTCTCTTCTGTTTCCTATTTATATTTATATTTTACCTCCTCAATTTAGCATTATGGACAGGAAAAGACCTAATCTAAGATCTGCACAAAAATATTTTGCCTTCAAATTCATACCGTGATCGTAGCATACATGGACGCGACTCATATGACTGGGATTTTCATGAAATAGGTTGTGGGCTGAAAATGGGTGATCACTGTACATTTCTCTTTTGTTTCCTATTTATATTTATATTTTACCTCCTCAATTTAGCATTATGGACAGGGAAAGACCTAATCTAAGCTCTGCACAAAAATATTTTGCCTTCAAATTAATACCGTGATCGTAGCATGCATGGACTCGACTCATATGACTGGGATTTCCATGAAAAAGGTTGTGGGCCGAAAATGGGTGATCACTGTACATTTCTCTTGTATTTCATATTTATATTTCTATTTTACGTTCTCAATTTAGCATTATGGACAGGGAAAGACCTAATCTAAGATCTGCACAAGAATATTTTGCCTTCAAATTCATACCGTGATCGTAGCATGCATGGACTCGACTCATATGACTGGGATTTCCATGAAAAAGATTGTGGGCTGAAAATGGGTGATCACTGTACATTTCTCTTCTGTTTCCTATTTATATTTATATTTTACCTCCTCAATTTAGCATTATGGACAAGAAAAGACCTAATCTAAGATCTGCACAAAAATATTTTGCCTTCAAATTCATACCGTGATCGTAGCATACATGGACGCGACTCATATGACTGGGATTTTCATGAAATAGGTTGTGGGCTTAAAATGGGTGATCACTGTACATTTCTCTTCTGTTTCCTATTTATATTTATATTTTACCTTCTCAATTTAGCATTATGGACAGGGAAAGACCTAATCTAAGCTCTGCACAAAAATATTTTGCCTTGAAATTCATACCGTGATCGTAGCATGCATGGACTCGACTCATATGACTGGGATTTCCATGAAAAAGATTGTGGGCCAAAAATGGGTGATCACTGTACATTTTTCTTCTGTTTTTTATTCAAATTTCTATTTTACTTCCCCAATTTAGCATTATGGACAGGGAAAGACCTAATCTAAAATCTGCACAAAAGTATTTTGCCTTCAAATTCATACCGTGATCGTAGCATGCATGGACTCGACTCATATGACTGGGATTTCCATGAAAAAGGTTGTGGGCCGAAAATGGGTGATCACTGTACATTTCTCTTCTGTTTCCTATTTATATTTATATTTTACCTCCTCAATTTATCATTATGGACAGGGAAAGACCTAATCTAAGATCTGCACAAAAATATTTTGCCTTCAAATTCATACCGTGATCGTAGCATGAATGTACGTGACTCATATGACTGGGATTTTCATGAAATAGGTTGTGGGCAGAAAATGGGTGATCACTGTACATTTCTCTTCTGTTTCCTATTTATATTTATATTTTACCTTCTCAATTTAGCATTATGGACAGGAAAGACCTCATCTAAGATCTGCACAAAAATATTTTGCCTTCAAATTCATACCGTGATCGTAGCATGCATGGACTCGACTCATATGACTGGGATTTCCATGAAAAAGGTTGTGGGCCGAAAATGGGTGATCACTGTACATTTCTCTTCTGTTTCCTATTTATATTTATATTTTACCTCCTCAAGTTAGCATTATGGACAGGGAAAGAACTAATCTAAGATCTGCACAAAAATATTTTGCCTTCAAATTCATACCGTGTTCGTAGCATGCATGTACGCGACTCATATGACTAGGATTCTCATGAAATAGGAGGTGGGCCGAAAATGGGTGATCACTGTACATTTCTCTTCTGTTTCCAATTAAATTTATATTTTACCTTCTCAATTTAGCATTATGGACAGGGAAAGACCTAATCTAAGATCTGCACAAAAATATTTTGCCTTCAAATTCATACCGTGATCGTAGCAGGCATGGACTCTACTCTTATGACTGGGATTTCCATGAAAAAGATTGTGGGCCGAAAATGGGTGACACTGTACATTTTTCTTCTGTTTTTTATTTATATTTCTATTTTACTTCCTCAATTAAGCATTATGGACAGGGAGAGACCTAATTTAAGATCTGCACAAAAATATTTTGCCTTCAAATTCATACCGTGATCGTAGCATGCATGGACTCGACTCATATGACTGGGATTTCCATGAAAAAGATTGTGGGCCGAAAATGGGTGATCACTGTACATTTCTCTTCTGTTTCTTATTTATATTTATATTTTACCTTCACAATTTAGCATTATGGATAGGGAAAGACCTAATCTAAGCTCTGCACAAAAATATTTTGCCTTCAAATTCATACCGTGATCGTAGCATGCATGGACTCGACTCATATGACTGGGATTTCCATGAAAAAGATTGTGGACAGAAAATTGGGTGATCACTGTACATTTATCTTCTGTTTCCTATTTATATTTGTATTTTACCACCTCAATTTAGCATTATGGACAGGGAAAGACCTAATCTAAGATCTGCAAAAATATATTTTGCCTTCAAATTCATACCGTGATCGTAGCATGCATGGACTCGACTCATATGACTGGGATTTCCATGAAAAAGATTGTGGGCCAAAAATGGGTGATCACTGTACATTTTTCTTCTGTTTTTTATTCATATTTCTATTTTACTTCCTCAATTTAGCATTATGGACAGGGAAAGACCTAATCTAAAATCTGCACAGAAGTATTTTGCCTACAAATTCATACCGTGATCGTAGCATGCATGGACTCGACTCATATGACTGGGATTTCCATGAAAAAGGTTGGGGCCGAAAATGGGTGATCACTGTACATTTCACTTCTGTTTCATATTTATATTTCTATATTACTTTCTCAATTTAGCATTATGGACAGGGAAAGACCTAATCTAAGATCTGCACAAAAATATTTTGCCTTCAAATTCATACCGTGATCGTAGCATGCATGGACTCGACTCATATGACTGGGATTTGCATGAAAAAGATTATGGGCCGAAAATTCATGATCACTGTACATTTCTCTTCTGTTTCCTATTTATATTTATATTTTACCTCCTCAATTTAGCATTATGGACAGGGAAAGACCTAATCTAAGATCTGCACAAAAGTATTTTGCCTTCAAATTCATACCGTGATCGTAGCATGCATGGACTCGACTCATATGACTGGGATTTCCATGAAAAAGATTGTGGGCCGAAAATGGGTGATCTCTGTACATTTCTCTTCTGTTTCCTATTTATATTTATATTTTACCTCCTCAATTTAGCATTATGGACAGGGAAAGACCTAATCTAAGATCTATACAAAAATATTTTGCCTTCAAATTCATACCGTCATCGTAGCATGCATGGACTCGACTCATATGACTGGGATTTCCATGAAAAAGATTTAGGGCAGGAAATGGGTGATCACTGTACATTTCTCTTCTGTTTCCTATTTATATTTGTATTTTACCTACTCAATTTAGCATTATGGACAGGGAAAGACCTAATCTAAGATCTGCACAAAAATATTTTGCATTCAAATTCATACCGTGAACGTAGCATGCATGGACTCGACTCATATGACTGGGATTACCATGAAAAAGTTTGTGGGAAGAAAATGGGTGATAACTGTACATTTCTCTTCTGTTTCCTATTACTATTTCTATTTTACTTCCTAAGTTTAGCATTATGGACAGGGAAAGACCTAATCTAAGATCTGCAAAAATATATTTTGCCTTCAAATTCATACCTTGATCGTAGCATGCATGGACTCGACTCATATGAATGGGATTTCCATGAAAAAGATTGTGGGCTGAAAATGGCTGATAAATGTACATTTTTCTTCTGTTTTCTTTTATATTTCTATTTTACTTCCTCAATTTAGCATTATGGACAGGGAAAGACCTAATCTAAAATCTGCACAAAAGTATTTTGTCTTCAAATTCATACCGTGATCGTAGCATGCATGGACTCGACTCATATGACTGGGATTTCAATGAAAAAGGTTGTGGAACGAAAATGGGTGATCACTGTACATTTCTCTTCTGTTTCCTATTTATATTTTTATTTTACCTTCTCAATTTAGCATTATGGACTGGGAAAGACCTAATCTAAGATCTGCACAAAAATATTTTGCCTTCAAATTCATACCGTGATCGTAGCATGCATGGACTCGACTCATATGACTGGGATTTCCATGAAACAGATTGTGGGCCGAAAATGGGTGATCACTGTACATTTCTCTTCTGTTTCCTATTCATATTTCTATTTTACATCCTCAATTTAGCATTATGGACAGGGAAAGACCTAATCGAAGATCTGCACAACAATATTTTGCCTTCAAATTCATACCGTGATCGTAGCATGCATGGACTCGACTCATATGACTGGGATTTCCATGAAAAAGATTGTGGTCCGAAAATGGGTGATCACTCTACATTTCTCTTCTGTTTCCTCTTTATATTTCAATTTTACCTCCTCAATTTAGCATTATGGCCAGGGAAAGACATAATCTAAAATCTACATAAAAATATTTTGCCTTCAAATTCATACCGTGATCGTAGCATGCATGGAGTCGACTCATATGACTGGGATTTCCATGAAAAAGATTGTGGGCCGAAAATGGGTGATCACTGTACATTTCTCTTCTGTTTCCTATTTATATTTATATTTTACCTCCTCAATTTAGCATTATGGACAGGGAAAGACCTAATCAAAGATCAGCACAAAAATATTTTGCCTTCAAATTCATACCGTGATCGTAGCATGCATGAACTCGGCTAATATGACAAGGATTTCCATGAAAAAGATTGTGGGCCGAAAATGGGTGATCACTGTACATTTCTCTTCTGTTTCCTATTCATATTGGTATTTTACCTCCTCAATTTAGCACTATGAACAGGTAAAGACATAATCTAAGTTCTGCACAGAAATATTTTGCCTTCAAATTCATACTGTGATCGTAGCATGCATGGAACCGACTCATATGACTGGAATTTCCATGAAAAAGATTGTGGGCACAAAATGGGTGATCACTGTACATTTCTCTTCTGTTTCCTATTACTATTTCTGTTTTACTTCCTTAATTTAGCATTATGGACATGGAAAGACCTAATCTAAGATCTGCAAAATATATTTTGCCTTCAAATTCATACCGTGATCGTATCATGCATGGAGTCGACTCATATGACTGGGATTTCCATGAAAAAGATTGTCGGCCGAAAATGGGTGATCACTGTACATTTCTCTTCTGTTTCCTATTTATATTTGTATTTTACCTACTCAATTTAGCATTATGGACAGGGAAAGACCTAATCTAAGATCTGCACAAAAATATTTTGCCTTCAAATTCATACCGTGAACGTAGCATGCATGGACTCGACTCATATGACTGGGATTTCCATTAAAAAAAAGATTGTGGGCAGAAAATGGGTGATCACTGTACATTTCTCTTCTGTTTCCTATTTATATTTTACCTCCTAAATTTAGCATTATGGACAGGAAAAGACCTAATCTAAGATCTGCACAAAAATATTTTGCCTTCAAATTCATACCGTGATCGTAGCATACATGGACGCGACTCATATGACTGGGATTTTCATGAAATAGGTTGTGGGCTTAAAATGGGTGATCACTTTACATTTCTCTTCTGTTTCTTTTTCATATTTATATTTTACCTTCTCAATTTAGCATTATGGACAGGGAAAGACCTAATCTAAGATCTGGACAAAAATATTTTGCCTTCAAATTCATACCGTGATCGTAGCATGCATGGACTCGACTCATATGACTGGGATTTCCATGAAAAAGATTGTGGGCTGAAAATGGGTGATCACTGTACATTTCTCTTTTGTTTCCTATTTATATTTATATTTTACCTCCTCAATTTAGCATTATGGACAGGGAAAGACCTAATCTAAGATCTGCACAAAAATATTTTCCTTCAAATTCATACCGTGATCGTAGCATGCATGGACTCGACTCTTATGACTGGGATTTCCATGAAAAAGATTGTGGGCCGAAAATGGGTGATCACTGTACATTTCTCTTCTGTTTCCTATTTATATTTCTATTTTATCTTCTCAATTTAGCATTATGGACAGGGAAAGACCTAATCTAAGATCTGCACAAAAATATTTTGTCTTCAAATTCATGCCGTGATCGTAGCATGCATGGACTCGACTCATATGACTGGGATTTCCATGAAAAAGATTGTGAGCAGAAAATGGGTGATCACTGTACATTTCTCTTCTGTTTCTTATTTATATTTCTATTTTCTTCCTCAATTTAGCATTATGGACAGGAAAAGACCTAATCTAAGTTCTGCAAAAAAATATTTCGCCTTCAAATTCATACCGTGATCGTAGCCGGTATGGACTTGACTCATACGACTGGGATTCCCATGAAAAAGATTTTGGGCACAAAATGTGTGATCACTGTATATTTCTCTTCTGTTTCAATTTTATATTTATATTTTACCTCCTCAATTTAGCATTATGGACAGGGAAAGACGTAATCTAAGATCTGCAAAAAAATATTTTGCCTTCAAATTTATACCGTGATCGTAGCATGCATGGACACGACTCATATGACTGGGATTTCCATGAAAAAGATTGTGGGCAGATAATGGGTGATCACTGTACATTTCTCTTCTATTTCCTATTTATATTTCTATTTTACTTCCTTAATTTAGCATTATGGACAGAGAAAGACCTAATCTAAGATCTGCAATAAATATTTTGCCCTCAAATTCATACCGTTATCGTAGCATGCATGGACTCGACTCATATGACTGGGATTTCCATGAAAAAGATTGTGGGCAGATAATGGGTGATCACTGTACATTTCTCTTCTGTTTCCTATTTATATTTCTATTTTACTTCCTTAATTTAGCATTATGGACAGGGAAAGACCTATCTAAAATCTGCAAAAAAATATTTTGCCTTCAAATTCATACCGTGAGCGTAGCATACATGGACTCGACTCATATGTCTGGGATTTCCATGAAAAAGATTGTGGCCAGAAAATCGGTGATCACTGTACATTTCTCTTCTGTTTCCTATTTATATTTTACTTCCTTAATTTATCATAATGGACAGGGAAAGACCTAATCTGAAATCTGCAAAAAAATATCTTACCTTCAAATTCATACCGTGATCGTAGCATGCATGGACTCGACTCATATGACTGGGATCTCCATGAAAAAGATTGTGGGCTGAAAATGGGTGATCACTGTACATTTCTCTTTTGTTTCCTATTTATATTTATATTTTACCTCCTCAATTTAGCATTATGGACAGGGAAAGACCTAATCTAAGATCTGCACAAAAATATTTTCCTTCAAATTCATACCGTGATCGTAGCATGCATGGACTCGACTCTTATGACTGGGATTTCCATGAAAAAGATTGTGGGCCGAAAATGGGTGATCACTGTACATTTCTCTTCTGTTTCCTATTTATATTTCTATTTTATCTTCTCAATTTAGCATTATGGACAGGGAAAGACCTAATCTAAGATCTGCACAAAAATATTTTGTCTTCAAATTCATGCCGTGATCGTAGCATGCATGGACTCGACTCATATGACTGGGATTTCCATGAAAAAGATTGTGAGCAGAAAATGGGTGATCACTGTACATTTCTCTTCTGTTTCTTATTTATATTTCTATTTTCTTCCTCAATTTAGCATTATGGACAGGAAAAGACCTAATCTAAGTTCTGCAAAAAAATATTTCGCCTTCAAATTCATACCGTGATCGTAGCCGGTATGGACTTGACTCATATGACTGGGATTCCCATGAAAAAGATTTTGGGCACAAAATGTGTGATCACTGTATATTTCTCTTCTGTTTCAATTTTATATTTATATTTTACCTCCTCAATTTAGCATTATGGACAGGGAAAGACGTAATCTAAGATCTGCAAAAAAATATTTTGCCTTCAAATTTATACCGTGATCGTAGCATGCATGGACACGACTCATATGACTGGGATTTCCATGAAAAAGATTGTGGGCAGATAATGGGTGATCACTGTACATTTCTCTTCTATTTCCTATTTATATTTCTATTTTACTTCCTTAATTTAGCATTATGGACAGAGAAAGACCTAATCTAAGATCTGCAATAAATATTTTGCCCTCAAATTCATACCGTTATCGTAGCATGCATGGACTCGACTCATATGACTGGGATTTCCATGAAAAAGATTGTGGGCAGATAATGGGTGATCACTGTACATTTCTCTTCTGTTTCCTATTTATATTTCTATTTTACTTCCTTAATTTAGCATTATGGACAGGGAAAGACCTATCTAAAATCTGCAAAAAAATATTTTGCCTTCAAATTCATACCGTGAGCGTAGCATACATGGACTCGACTCATATGTCTGGGATTTCCATGAAAAAGATTGTGGCCAGAAAATCGGTGATCACTGTACATTTCTCTTCTGTTTCCTATTTATATTTATATTTTACTTCCTTAATTTATCATAATGGACAGGGAAAGACCTAATCTGAAATCTGCAAAAAAATATCTTACCTTCAAATTCATACCGTGAGCGTAGGATGCATGGACTCGACTCATATGACTGGGATTTCCATAAAAAAGATTGTGTGCAGAAAATGGATGATCACTGTACATTTCTCTTCTGTTTCCTATTTATATTTATATTTTACTTCCTTAATTTAGCATTATGGACAGGGAAAGACCTAATCTGAAATCTGCACAAAAATATTTTGCCTTCAAATTCATACCGTGATCGTAGCAATCACTGTACATTTCTCTTCTGTTTCCTATTTATATTTATATTTTACCTCCGCAATTTAGCATTATGGCCAGGGAAAGACCTAATCTAAGCTCTGCACAAAAATATTTTGCCTTCAAATTCATACCGTGATCGTAGGATGCATGGACTCGACTCATATGACTGGGATTTCCATGAAAAAGATTGTGGGCCGAAAATGGGTGATCACTGTACATTTCTCTTCTGTTTCCTATTTATATTTCTATTTTACCTCCTCAATTTAGCATTATGGACAGCGAAAAACCTAATCTAAGCTCTGCACAAAAATATTTTGCCTTCAAATTCATACCGTGATCGTAGGATGCATGGACTCGACTCATATGACTTGGACTTCCATGAAAAAGATTGTTGGCCGAAAATGGGTGATCACTGTATATTTCTCTTCTGTTTCCTATTTATATTTCTATTTTACCTCCTCAATTCAGCATTATGGACAGGGAAAGACCTAATCTAGGATCTGCACAAAAATATTTTGCCTTCAAATTCATACCGTGATCGTAGCATGCATGGACTCGACTCATATGACTGAGATTTCCATGCAAAAGATTGTCGGCACAAAATGTTTGATCACTGAATATTTCTCTTCTGTTTCCTATGTATACTTCTATTTTACCTCCTCAATTTAGCTTTATGGCCAGGGAAAGACCTAATCTAAGCTCTGCACAAAAATATTTTGCCTTCAAATTCAACACGTGATCGTACCATGCAAGGAGTCGACTCATATGACTGGGATTTCCATGAAAAAGATTGTGGGCCGAAAATGGGTGATCACTGTACATTTCTCTTCTGTTTCCTATTTATATTTCTATTTTACTTCCTCAATTTAGCATTATGGACAGGGAAAGACCTAATCTAAAATCTGCACAAAAATATTTTGCCTTCAAATTCATACCGTGATCGTAGCATGCATGGACTCGACTCATATGACTGGGATTTCCATGAAAAAGATTGTGAGCAGAAAATGGGTGATCACTGTACATTTCTCTTCTGTTTCTTATTTATATTTCTATTTTCTTCCTCAATTTAGCATTATGGACAGGAAAAGACCTAATCTAAGTTCTGCAAAAAAATATTTCGCCTTCAAATTCATACCGTGATCGTAGCCGGTATGGACTTGACTCATATGACTGGGATTCCCATGAAAAAGATTTTGGGCACAAAATGTGTGATCACTGTATATTTCTCTTCTGTTTCAATTTTATATTTATATTTTACCTCCTCAATTTAGCATTATGGACAGGGAAAGACGTAATCTAAGATCTGCAAAAAAATATTTTGCCTTCAAATTTATACCGTGATCGTAGCATGCATGGACACGACTCATATGACTGGGATTTCCATGAAAAAGATTGTGGGCAGATAATGGGTGATCACTGTACATTTCTCTTCTATTTCCTATTTATATTTCTATTTTACTTCCTTAATTTAGCATTATGGACAGAGAAAGACCTAATCTAAGATCTGCAATAAATATTTTGCCCTCAAATTCATACCGTTATCGTAGCATGCATGGACTCGACTCATATGACTGGGATTTCCATGAAAAAGATTGTGGGCAGATAATGGGTGATCACTGTACATTTCTCTTCTGTTTCCTATTTATATTTCTATTTTACTTCCTTAATTTAGCATTATGGACAGGGAAAGACCTATCTAAAATCTGCAAAAAAATATTTTGCCTTCAAATTCATACCGTGAGCGTAGCATACATGGACTCGACTCATATGTCTGGGATTTCCATGAAAAAGATTGTGGCCAGAAAATCGGTGATCACTGTACATTTCTCTTCTGTTTCCTATTTATATTTATATTTTACTTCCTTAATTTATCATAATGGACAGGGAAAGACCTAATCTGAAATCTGCAAAAAAATATCTTACCTTCAAATTCATACTGTGAGCGTAGGATGCATGGACTCGACTCATATGACTGGGATTTCCATAAAAAAGATTGTGTGCAGAAAATGGATGATCACTGTACATTTCTCTTCTGTTTCCTATTTATATTTATATTTTACTTCCTTAATTTAGCATTATGGACAGGGAAAGACCTAATCTGAAATCTGCACAAAAATATTTTGCCTTCAAATTCATACCGTGATCGTAGCAATCACTGTACATTTCTCTTCTGTTTCCTATTTATATTTATATTTTACCTCCGCAATTTAGCATTATGGCCAGGGAAAGACCTAATCTAAGCTCTGCACAAAAATATTTTGCCTTCAAATTCATACCGTGATCGTAGGATGCATGGACTCGACTCATATGACTGGGATTTCCATGAAAAAGATTGTGGGCCGAAAATGGGTGATCACTGTACATTTCTCTTCTGTTTCCTATTTATATTTCTATTTTACCTCCTCAATTTAGCATTATGGACAGCGAAAAACCTAATCTAAGCTCTGCACAAAAATATTTTGCCTTCAAATTCATACCGTGATCGTAGGATGCATGGACTCGACTCATATGACTTGGACTTCCATGAAAAAGATTGTTGGCCGAAAATGGGTGATCACTGTATATTTCTCTTCTGTTTCCTATTTATATTTCTATTTTACCTCCTCAATTCAGCATTATGGACAGGGAAAGACCTAATCTAGGATCTGCACAAAAATATTTTGCCTTCAAATTCATACCGTGATCGTAGCATGCATGGACTCGACTCATATGACTGAGATTTCCATGCAAAAGATTGTCGGCACAAAATGTTTGATCACTGAATATTTCTCTTCTGTTTCCTATGTATACTTCTATTTTACCTCCTCAATTTAGCTTTATGGCCAGGGAAAGACCTAATCTAAGCTCTGCACAAAAATATTTTGCCTTCAAATTCAACACGTGATCGTACCATGCAAGGAGTCGACTCATATGACTGGGATTTCCATGAAAAAGATTGTGGGCCGAAAATGGGTGATCACTGTACATTTCTCTTCTGTTTCCTATTTATATTTCTATTTTACTTCCTCAATTTAGCATTATGGACAGGGAAAGACCTAATCTAAAATCTGCACAAAAATATTTTGCCTTCAAATTCATACCGTGATCGTAGCATGCATGAACTCTACTCATATGACTGGGATTTCCATGAAAAAGATTGTGGGCCGAAAATGGGTGATCACTGTACATTTCTCTTCTGTTTCCTATTTATATTTATATTTTACCTCCTCAATTTAGCATTATGGCCAGGGAAAGACCTAATCTAAGCTCTGCACAAAAATATTTTGCCTTCCAATTCATACCGTGATCGTAGCATGCATGGACTCGACTCATATGAATGGGATTTCCATGAAGAAGATTGTCGGCCGAAAATGGGTGATCACTGTACATTTCTCTTCTGTTTCCTATTTATATTTATATTTTACCTCCTCAATTTAGCATTATGGACAGGGAAAGATCTAATCTAAGCTCTGCACAAATATATTTTGCCTTCAAATTCATTCCGTGATCGTAGCATGCATGGACTCGACTCATATGACTGCGATTTCCATGAAAAAGATTGTGTGCCGAAAATGGGTGATCACTGTACATTTCTCTTCTGTATTCTATTTATATTTCTATTTTACCTCCTCAATTTAGCATTATGGCCAGGGAATCACCTAATCTAAGCTCTGCACAAAAATATTTTGCCTTCAAATTCATACCGTGATCGTAGCATGCATGAACTCTACTCATATGACTGGGATTTCCATGAAAAAGATTGTGGGCCAAAAATAGGTGATCACTGTACATTTCTCTTCTGTTTCCTATTTATATTTATATTTTACCTCCTCAATTTAGCATTATGGCCAGGGAAAGACCTAATCTAAGCTCTGCACAAAAATATTTTGCCTTCAAATTCATACCGTGATCGTAGCATGCATGGACTCGACTCATATGACTGGGATTTCCATGAAAAAGATTGTGGGCCGAAAATGGGTGATCACTGTACATTTCTCTTCTGTTTACTATTTATATTTATATTTTACCTTCTCAATTTAGCATTATGGCCAGGGAAAGACCTAATCTAAGCTCTGCACAAAAATATTTTGCCTTCAAATTCATACCGTGATCGTAGCATGCATGAACTCTACTCATATGACTGGGATTTCCATGAAAAAGATTGTGGGCCAAAAATAGGTGATCACTGTACATTTCTCTTCTGTTTCCTATTTATATTTATATTTTACCTCCTCAATTTAGCATTATGGCCAGGGAAAGACCTAATCTAAGCTCTGCACAAAAATATTTTGCCTTCAAATTCATACCGTGATCGTAGCATGCATGGACTCGACTCATATGACTGGGATTTCCATGAAAAAGATTGTGGGTCGAAAATGGGTGATCACTGTACATTTCTCTTCTGTTTCCTATTTATATTTATATTTTACCTCCTCAATTTAGCATTATGGCCAGGGAAAGACCTAATCTAAGCTCTGCACAAAAATATTTTGCCTTCAAATTCATACCGTGATCGTAGCATGCATGGACTCGACTCATATGACTGGGATTTCCATGAAAAAGATTGTGGGCCGAAAATGGGTGATCACTGTACATTTCTCTTCTGTTTCCTATTTATATTTCTATTTTACCTCCTCAATTTAGCATTATGGACAGCGAAAAACCTAATCTAAGCTCTGCACAAAAATATTTTGCCTTCAAATTCATAACGTGATCGTAGCATGCATGGACTCGACTCATATGACTGAGATTTCCATGCAAAAGATTGTGGGCAGAAAGTGTTTGATCACTGAATATTTCTCTTCTGTTTCCTATTTGTATTTATATTTTACCTCCTCAATTTAGCATTATGGCCAGGGAAAGACCTAATCTAAGATCTGCACAAAAATATTTTGCTTCAAATTCATACCGTGATCGTAGCATGCATGGACTCGACTCATATGACTGGGATTTCCATGAAAAAGATTGTGGGCCGAAAATGGGTGATCACTGTACATTTCTCTTCTGTTTCCTATTTATGTTTTACCTCCTCAATTTAGCATTATGGCCAGGAAAAGACCTAATCTAAGCTCTGCACAAAAATATTTTGCCTTCAAATTCATACCGTGATCGTAGCATGCATGGACTCGACTCATATGACTGGGATTTCCATGAAAAAGATTGTGGGCCGAAAATGGGTGATCACTGTACATTTCTCTTCTGTTTCCTATTTATATTTCTATTTTACCTCCTCAATTTAGCATTATGGACAGCGAAAAACCTAATCTAAGCTCTGCACAAAAATATTTTGCCTTCAAATTCATACCGTGATCGTAGGATGCATGGACTCGACTCATATGACTTGGACTTCCATGAAAAAGATTGTTGGCCGAAAATGGGTGATCACTGTACATTTCTCTTCTGTTTCCTATTTATATTTATATTTTACCTCCTCAATTTAGCATTATGGACAGGGAAAGACCTAATCTAAAACCTGCACAAAAATATTTTGCCTTCAAATTCATAACGTGATCGTAGCATACATGGACTCGACTCATATGACTGAGATTTCCATGCAAAAGATTGTGGGCACAAAGTGTTTGATCACTGAATATTTCTCTTCTGTTTCCTATTTATATTTATATTTTACCTCCTCAATTTAGCTTTATGGCCAGGGAAAGACCTAATCTAAGCTCTGCACAAAAATATTTTGCCTTCAAATTCATAACGTGATCGTAGCATGCAAGGAGTCGACTCATATGACTGGGATTTCCATGAAAAAGATTGTGGGCCGAAAATGGGTGATCACTGTACATTTTTCTTCTGTTTCCTATTTATATTTATATTTTACCTCCTCAATTTAGCATTATGGCCAGGTAAAGACCTAATCTAAGCTCTGCACAAAAATATTTTGCCTTCCAATTCATACCGTGATCGTAGCATGCATGGAATCGACTCATATGAATGGGATTTCCATAAAAAAGATTGTCGGCCGAAAATGGGTGATCACTGTACATTTCTCTTCTGTTTCCTATTTATATTTATATTTTACCTCCTCAATTTAGCATTATGGACAGGGAAAGATCTAATCTAAGCTCTGCACAAATATATTTTGCCTTCAAATTCATTCCGTGATCGTAGCATGCATGGACTCGACTCATATGACTTGGATTTCCATGAAAAAGATTGTGGGCCGAAAATGGGTGATCACTGTACATTTCTCTTCTGTTTCCTATTTATATTTCTATTTTACCTTCTCAATTTAGCATTATGGACAGGGAAAGATCTAATCTAAAATCTGCACAAAAATATTTTGCCTTCAAATTCATACCGTGATCGTAGCATGCATGGACTCGACTCATATGACTGAGATTTCCATGCAAAAGATTGTGGGCAGAAAGTGTTTGATCACTGAATATTTCTCTTCTGTTTCCTATTTGTATTTATATTTTACCTCCTCAATTTAGCATTATGGCCAGGGAAAGACCTAATCTAAGATCTGCACAAAAATATTTTGCTTCAAATTCATACCGTGATCGTAGCATGCATGGACTCGACTCATATGACTGGGATTTCCATGAAAAAGATTGTGGGCCGAAAATGGGTGATCACTGTACATTTCTCTTCTGTTTCCTATTTATGTTTTACCTCCTCAATTTAGCATTATGGCCAGGAAAAGACCTAATCTAAGCTCTGCACAAAAATATTTTGCCTTCAAATTCATACCGTGATCGTAGCATGCATGGACTCGACTCATATGACTGGGATTTCCATGAAAAAGATTGTGGGCCGAAAATGGGTGATCACTGTACATTTCTCTTCTGTTTCCTATTTATATTTCTATTTTACCTCCTCAATTTAGCATTATGGACAGCGAAAAACCTAATCTAAGCTCTGCACAAAAATATTTTGCCTTCAAATTCATACCGTGATCGTAGGATGCATGGACTCGACTCATATGACTTGGACTTCCATGAAAAAGATTGTTGGCCGAAAATGGGTGATCACTGTACATTTCTCTTCTGTTTCCTATTTATATTTATATTTTACCTCCTCAATTTAGCATTATGGACAGGGAAAGACCTAATCTAAAACCTGCACAAAAATATTTTGCCTTCAAATTCATAACGTGATCGTAGCATACATGGACTCGACTCATATGACTGAGATTTCCATGCAAAAGATTGTGGGCACAAAGTGTTTGATCACTGAATATTTCTCTTCTGTTTCCTATTTATATTTATATTTTACCTCCTCAATTTAGCTTTATGGCCAGGGAAAGACCTAATCTAAGCTCTGCACAAAAATATTTTGCCTTCAAATTCATAACGTGATCGTAGCATGCAAGGAGTCGACTCATATGACTGGGATTTCCATGAAAAAGATTGTGGGCCGAAAATGGGTGATCACTGTACATTTTTCTTCTGTTTCCTATTTATATTTATATTTTACCTCCTCAATTTAGCATTATGGCCAGGTAAAGACCTAATCTAAGCTCTGCACAAAAATATTTTGCCTTCCAATTCATACCGTGATCGTAGCATGCATGGAATCGACTCATATGAATGGGATTTCCATAAAAAAGATTGTCGGCCGAAAATGGGTGATCACTGTACATTTCTCTTCTGTTTCCTATTTATATTTATATTTTACCTCCTCAATTTAGCATTATGGACAGGGAAAGATCTAATCTAAGCTCTGCACAAATATATTTTGCCTTCAAATTCATTCCGTGATCGTAGCATGCATGGACTCGACTCATATGACTTGGATTTCCATGAAAAAGATTGTGGGCCGAAAATGGGTGATCACTGTACATTTCTCTTCTGTTTCCTATTTATATTTCTATTTTACCTTCTCAATTTAGCATTATGGACAGGGAAAGATCTAATCTAAAATCTGCACAAAAATATTTTGCCTTCAAATTCATACCGTGATCGTAGCATACATGAACTCGACTCATATGACTGGGATTTCCATGAAAAAGATTGTGGGCAGGAAATGGGTGGTCTCTGTACATTTCTCTTCTGTATTCTATTTATATTTCTATTTTACCTCCTCAATTTAGCATTATGGACAGGGAAAGACCTAATCTAAGATCTGCACAAAAATATTTTGCTTCAAATTCATACCGTGATCGTAGCATGCATGGACTCGACTCATATGACTGGGATTTCCATGAAAAAGATTGTGGGCCGAAAATGGGTGATCACTGTACATTTCTCTTCTGTTTCCTATTTATATTTCTATTTTACCTCCTCAATTTAGCATTATGGACAGGGAAAGACCTAATCTAAAATCTGCACAAAAATATTTTGCCTTCAAATTCATACCATGATCGTAGCATGCATGAACTCGACTCATATGACTCGGATTTCCATGAAAAAGATTGTGGGCCGAAAATGGGCGATCACTGTACATTTCTCTTCTGTATCATATTTATATTTATAATTTACCTCCTCAATTTAGCATTATGGACAGAGAAAGACCTAATCTAAGCTCTGTAGAAAAATATTTTGCCTTCAAATTCATACCGTGATCGTAGCATGCATGGACTCGACTCATATGACTGGGATTTCCATGAAAAAGATTGTGGGCAGAAAATGGGTGATCACTGTACATTTCTCTTCTGTTTCCTATTTATATTTATATTTTACATCCTCAATTTAGCATTATGGACAAGGAAAGACCTAATCTAAGATCTGTACAAAAATATTTTGCCTTCAAATTCATACCGTGATCGTAGCATGCATGGACTCGACTCATATGACTGGGATTTCCATGAAAAAGATTGTGGGCCGAAAATGGGTGATCACTGTACATTTCTCTTCTGTTTCCTATTTATATTTATATTTTATCTTCGCAATTTAGCATTATGGACAGGGAAAGACCTAATCTAAGCTCTGCACAAAAATATTTTGCCTTCAAATTCATACCGTGATCGTAGCATGCATGGACTCGACTCATATGACTGGGATTTCCATGAAAAAGATTGTGGGCCGAAAATGGGTGATCACTGTACATTTCTCTTCTGTTTCCTAGTTATATTTCTACTTTACCTCCTCAATTTAGCATTATGGACAGGGAAAGACCTAATCTAAGATTTAAAAAAAAAAATTTTTGCCATCAAATTCATACTATGATCGTAGTATGCATGGACTCGACTCATATGACTGGGATTTCCATGAAAAAGATTGTGGGCCGAAAATGGATGATCACTGTACATTTCTCTACTGTTTCCTATTTATATTTCTATTTTACCTCCTCAATTTAGCATTATGGACAGGGAAAGACAGAATCTAAGATCTGCTAAAATATATTGTGCCTTCAAATTCAAATTGTGATCGTAGCATGCATGGACTCGACTCATATGACTGGGATTTCCATGAAAAAGATTGTGGGCCGAAAATGGGTGATCACTGTACATTTCTCTTCTGTTTCCTATTTATATTTATATTTTACCTCCTCAATTTAGCATTATGGCCAGGGAAAGACCTAATCTAAGATCTGCACAAAAATATTTTGCCTTCAAATTCATACCGGGATCGTAGCTTGCATGGACTCGACTCATATGACTGAGATTTCCAAGAAAAAGGTTGTGGGTCGAAATAGGGTGATCACTGTACATTTCTCTTCTGTTTCCTATTTATATTTCTATTTTACCTCCTCAATTTAGCATTATGGACAGCGAAAGACCTAATCTCAGCTCTGCACAAAAATGTTTTGCCTTCAAATTCACACCTTGATCGTAGCATGCATGGACTCGACTCATATGACTGGGATTTCCATGAAAAAGATTGTGGGCCGAAAATGGGTGATCACTGTACATTTCTCTTCTGTTTCCTATTTATATTTCTATTTAACTCCTCAATTTAGCATTATGGACAGGGAAAGACCTAATCTAAGATCTGCAAAAAAATATTTTGCCTTCAAATTCATACCGTGATCGTAGCATGCATGGACTCGACTCATATGACTGAGATTTCCATGCAAAAGATTGTGGGCACAAAGTGTTTGATCACTGAATATTTCTCTTTTGTTTCCTATTTATATTTCTATTTTACCTCCTCAATTTAGCTTTATGGCCAGGGAAAGACCTAATCTAAGCTCTGCACAAAAATATTTTGCCTTCCAATTCATACCGTGATCGTAGCATGCATGGACTCGACTCATATGAATGGGATTTCCATAAAAAAGATTGTCGGCCGAAAATGGGTGATCACTGTACATTTCTCTTCTGTTTCCTATTTATATTTATATTTTACCTCCTCAATTTACCATTATGGACAGGGAAAGATCTAATCTAATTTCTGCACAAATATATTTTGCCTTCAAATTCATTCCGTGATCGTAGCATGCATGGACTCGACTCATATGACTGGGATTTCCATGAAAAAGATTGTGGGCCGAAAATGGGTGATCACTGTACATTTCTCTTCTGTTTCCTATTTATATTTATATTTAACCTCCTCAACTTAGCATTATGGACAGGGAAAAACCTAATCTAAGATCTGCACAAAAATATTTTGCCTTCAAATTCATACCGTGATCGTAGCATGCATGGACTCGACTCATATGACTGGGATTTCCATGAAAAAGATTGTGGGCCGAAAATGGTGATCACTGTACATTTCTCTTCTGTTTCCTATTTATATTTATATTTTACCTCCTCAATTTAGCATTATGGCCAGGGAAAGACCTAATCTAAGCTCTGCACAAAAATATTTTGCCTTCCAATTCATACCGTGATCGTAGCATGCATGGACTCGACTCATATGAATGGGATTTCCATAAAAAAGATTGTCGGCCGAAAATGGGTGATCACTGTACATTTCTCTTCTGTTTCCTATTTATATTTCTATTTTACCTCCTCAATTTAGCATTATGGACAGGGAAAGACCTAATCTAAAATCTGCACAAAAATATTTTGCCTTCAAATTCATAATGTGATCGTAGCATACATGAACTCGACTCATATCACTGGGATTTCCATGAAAAAGATTGTGGGCAGGAAATGGGTGGTCTCTGTACATTTCTCTTCTGTATTCTATTTATATTTCTATTTTACCTCCTCAATTTAGCATTATGGCCAGGGAATCACCTAAACTAAGCTCTGCACAAAAAGATTTTGCCTTCAAATTCATACCGTGATCGTAGCATGCATGGACTCAACTCATATGACTGGGATTTCCATGAAAAAGGTTGTGGGCCGAAAATGGGTAATCGCTGTACATTTCTCTTCTGTTTCCTATTTATATTTATATTTAACCTCCTCAACTTAGCATTATGGACAGGGAAAAACCTAATCTAAGATCTGCACAAAAATATTTTGCCTTCAAATTCATACCGTGATCGTAGCATGCATGGACTCGAATCATATGACTGGGATTTCCATGAAAAAGATTGTGGTCCGAAAATGGGTGATCACTGTACATTTCTCTTCTGTTTCCTATTTATATTTCTATTTTACCCCCTCAATTTAGCATTATGGACAGGGAAAGACCAAATCTAAGCTCTGCACAAATATATTTTGTCTTCAAATTCATACCGTGATCGTAGCATGCATGGAATCGACTCATATGACTGGGATTTCCATGAAAAAGATTGTGGGCCGAAAATGGGTAATCACTGTACATTTCTCTTCTGTTTCCTATTTATATTTATAATTTACCTCCTCAATTTAGCATTATGGACAGGGAAAGACCTAATGTAAGCTCTGTAGAAAAATATTTTGCCTTCAAATTCATACCGTGATCGTAGCATGCATGGACTCGACTCATATGACTGGGATTTCCATGAAAAAGATTGTGGGCAGAAAATGGGTGATCACTGTACATTTCTCTTCTGTTTCCTATTTATATTTCTATTTTACCTCCTCAATTTAGCATTGTGGACAGCGAAAGACCTAATCTCAGCTCTGCACAAAAATGTTTTGCCTTCAAATTCACACCTTGATCGTAGCATGCATGGACTCGACTCATATGACTGGGATTTCCATGAAAAAGATTGTGGGCCGAAAATGGGTGATCACTGTACATTTCTCTTCTGTTTCCTATTTATATTTCTATTTAACTCCTCAATTTAGCATTATGGACAGGGAAAGACCTAATCTAACATCTGCAAAAAAATATTTTGCCTTCAAATTCATACCGTGATCGTAGCATGCATGGACTCGACTCATATGACTGGGATTTCCATGAAAAAGATTGTGGGCCGAAAATGGGTGATCACTGTTCATTTCTCTTCTGTTCCCTATTTATATTTATATTTCACCTCCTCAATTTAGCATTATGGCCAGGGAAAGACCTAATCTAAGCTCTGCACAAAAATATTTTGCCTTCAAATTCATACCGTGTTCGTAGCATGCATGGACTCGACTCATATGACTGGGATTTCCATGAAAAAGATTGTGGGCCGAAAATGGTGATCACTGTACATTTCTCTTCTGTTTCCTATTTATATTTATATTTTAACCCCTCAATTTAGCATTATGAACAGGGTAAGACCTAATCTAAGATCTGCACAAAAATATTTTGCCTTCAAATTCATACCGTGATCGTAGCATGCATGGACTCGACTCATATGACTGGGATTTCCATGAAAAAGATTGTGGGCCGAAAATGGGTGATCACTGTACATTTCTCTTCTGTTTCCTATTTATATTTATATTTTACCTCCTCAATTTAGCATTAAGGACAACGAAAGACCAAATCTAAGATCTGCAAAAAAACATTTTGCCTTCTAATTCATACCGTGATCGTAGCATGCATGGACTCAACTCATATGACTGGGATTTCCATGAAAAAGATTGTGGGCAGAAAATGGGTGATCACTGTACATTTCTCTTCTGTTTCCTATTTATATTTCTATTTAACTCCACAATTTAGCATTATGGACAGGGAAAGACCTAATCTAAAATCTGCAAAAAAATATTTTGCCTTCAAATTCATACCGTGATCGTAGCATGCATGAACTCTACTCATATGAATGGGATTTCAATGAAAAAGATTGTGGGCTGAAAATAGGTGATCACTGTACATTTCTCTTCTGTTTCCTATTTATATTTATATTTTACCTCCTCAATTTAGCATTGTGGACAAAGAAAGACCTAATCTAAGATCTGTACAAAAATATTTTGCCTTCAAATTCATACCGTGATCGTTGCATGCATGGACTCGACTCATATGACTGAGATTTCCATGCAAAAGATTGTGGGCACAAAGTATTTGATCACTGAATATTTCTATTCTGTTTCCTATTTATATTTCTATTTTACCTCCTCAATTTAGCTTTATGGCCAGGGAAATACCTAATCTAAGCTTTGCACAAAAATATTTTGCCTTCAAATTCATAACGTGATCGTAGCATGCAAGGAGTCGACTCATATGACTGGGATTTCCATGAAAAAGATTGTGGGCCGAAAATGGGTGATCACTGTACATTTCTCTTCTGTTTCCTATTTATATTTATATTTTACCTCCTCAATTTAGCATTATAGCCAGGGAAAGACCTAATCTAAGCTCTGCACAAAAATATTTTGCCTTCAAATTCATACCCTGATCGTAGCATGCATGGACTCGACTCATATGACTGGGATTTCCATGAAAAAGATTATCGGCCGAAAATGGTGATCACTGTACATTTCTCTTCTGTTTCCTATTTATATTTATATTTTACCTCCTCAATTTAGCATTATGGCCAGGGAAAGACCTAATCTAAGCTCTGCACAAAAATATTTTGCCTTCAAATTCATACCGTGATCGTAGCATGCATGGACTCAACTCATATGACTGGGATTTCCATGAAAAAGGTTGTGGGCCGAAAATGGTGATCACTGTACATTTCTCTTCTGTTTCCTATTTATATTTATATTTTACCTCCTCAATTTAGCATTATCAACAGGGTAAGACCTAATCTAAGATCTGCACAAAAATATTTTGCCTTCTAATTCATACCGTGATCGTAGCATGCATGGACTCGACTCATATGACTGGCATTTCCATGAAAAAGATTGTGGGCAGAAAATGGGTGATCACTGTACATTTCTCTTCTGTTTCCTATTTATATTTCTATTTAACTCCACAATTTAGCATTATGGACAGGGAAAGACCTAATCTAAGATCTGCAAAAAAATATTTTGCCTTCAAATTCATACCGTGATCGTAGCATGCATGGACTCGACTCATATGACTGGGATTTCCATGAAAAAGATTGTGGGCCGAAAATGGGTGATCACTGTACATTTCTCTTCTGTTTCCTATTTATATTTATATTTTACCCCCTCAATTTAGCATTATGGCCAGGGAAAGACCTAATCTAAGCTCTGCACAAAAATATTTTGCCTTCAAATTCATACCGTGATCGTAGCATGCATGGACTCGACTCATATGACTGGGATTTCCATGAAAAAGATTGTGGGCCGAAAATGGGTGATCACTGTACATTTCTCTTCTGTTTCCTATTTGTATTTATATTTTACTTCCTTCATTTAGCATTATGGACAGGGAAAGACCTAATCTAAGCTCTGCACAAAAATATTTTGCCTTCAAATTCATAACGTGATCGTAGCATACATGGACTCGACTCATATGACTGGTATTTCCATGAAAAAGAATGTGGGCCGGAAATGGGTGATCACTGTACATTTCTCTGCTGTTTCCTATTTATATTTCTATTTTACCTCCTCAATTTAGCATTATTGACAGGGAAAGACCTAATCTAAAATCTGCATCAAAGTATTTTGCCTTCAAATTCATACCGTGATCGTAGCATGCATGGACTCGACTCATATGACTGGGATTTCCATGAAAAAGATTGTGGGCCGAAAATGGGTCATCACTGTACATTTCTCTTCTGTATCATATTTATATTTATAATTTACCTCCTCAATTTAGCATTATGGACAGGGAAAGACCTAATCTAAGCTCTGCACAAAAACATTTTGCCTTCAAATTCATACCGTGATCGTAGCATGCATGGACTCAACTCATATGACTGGGATTTCCATGAAAAAGATTGTGGGCCGAAAATGGGTGATCACTGTGCATTTCTCTTCTGTTTCCTATTTATATTTCTATTTTACCTTCTCAATTTAGCATTATGGACAGAGTAAGACCTAATCTAAGATGTGCAAAAAAAAAATTGCCTTCAAATTCATACCGTGAACGTAGCTTGCATGGACTCGATTCCAATGACTGGGATTTCCATGAAAAAGATAGTGGGCAGAAAATGGGTGATCACTGTACATTTCTCTTCTGTTTCCTATTTATATTTATATTTTACTTCCTTCATTTAGCATTATGAACAGGGAAAGACCTAATCTAAGCTCTGCACAAAAATATTTTGCCTTCAAATTCATAACGTGATCGTAGCATACATGGACTCGACTCATATGACTGGTATTTCCATGATAAAGAATGTGGGCCGGAAATGGGTGATCACTGTACATTTCTCTTCTGTTTCCTATTTATATTTATATTTTACCTCCTCAAGTTAGCATTATGGACAGGGAAAGATCTAATATAAAATCTGCACAAAAATATTTTGTCTACAAATTCCTACCGTGATCGTAGCATGCATGGACTCGACTCATATGACTGGGATTTCCATGAAAAAGATTGTGGGCCGAAAATGGGTGATCACTGTACATTTCTCTTCTGTTTCCAATTTATATTTATATTTTACCTCCTGAATTTAGCATTATGGACAGGGAAAGACCTAATCTAAGCTCTGCACAAAAATATTTTGCCTTCAAATTCATAACGTGATCGTAGCATACATGGACTCGACTCATATGACTGGTATTTCCATGACAAAGAATGTGGGCCGGAAATGGGTGATCACTGTACATTTCTCTTCTGTTTACTATTTATATTTATATTTTACTTACTCAATTTAGCATTATGGACAGGGAAAGACTAAATCTAAAATCTGCACCAAAATATTTTATTTTGCCTTCAAATTCATACCGTGATCGTAGCATTCATGGACTCGACTCATATGACTGGGATTTCCATGAAATAGATTGTGGGCAGAAAATTTTTGATCACTGTGCATTTCTCTTCTGTTTCCTATTTATATTTCTATTTTACCTTCTCAATTTAGCATTATGGACAGAGTAAGACCTAATCTAAGATGTGCAAAAAAAAAATTGCCTTCAAATTCATACCGTGAACGTAGCTTGCATGGACTCGATTCCAATGACTGGGATTTCCATGAAAAAGATAGTGGGCAGAAAATGGGTGATCACTGTAAATTTCTCTTCTGTTTCCTATTTATATTTCTAATTTGCCTCCTCAATTTAGCATTATAGACAGGGAAAGACCTAATCTAAGATCTGCAAAAAAATATTTTGCCTTCAAATTCATAACGTGATCGTAGCATGCATGGACACGACTCATATGACTGGTATTTCCATGAAAAAGATTGTGGGCCGAAAATGGGTGATCACTGTACATTTCTCTTCTGTTTCCTATTTATATTTCTATTTTACCTCCTCAATTTAGCATTATGGACAGGGAAAGATCTAATATAAAATCTGCACAAAAATATTTTGTCTTCAAATTCCTACCGTGATCGTAGCATGCATGGACTCGACTCATATGACTGGGATTTCCATGAAAAAGATTGTGGGCCGAAAATGGGTGATCACTGTACATTTCTCTTCTGTTTCCAATTTATATTTATATTTTACTTCCTGAATTTAGCATTATGGACAGGGAAAGATCTAATCTAAAATTTGCACAAAAATATTTTGCCTTCAAATTCATATCATGATCGTAGCATGCATGGACTCGACTCATATGACTGGGATTTCCATGAAAAAGATTGTGGGCAGAAAATGCGTGATCACTGTACATTTCTCTTCTGTTTCCTATTTATATTTCTATTTTACTTACTCAATTTAGCATTATGGACAGGGAAAGACCAAATCTAAAATCTGCACAAAAATATTTTATTTTGCCTTCAAATTCATACCGTGATCGTAGCATGCATGGACTCGACTCATATGACTGGGATTTCCTTGAAAAAGATTGTGGGCCGAAAATGGGTGATCACTGTACATTTCTCTTCTGTTTCCTATTTATATTTCTATTTTACTTCCTTCATTTAGAATTATGGACAGTCAAAGACCTAATCTAAAATCTGCAAAAAAATATTTTGCCTTCAAATTCATACCGTGATCGTAGCATGCATGGACTCGACTCATATGACTGGGATTTCCATGAAAAGTTTGTCGGCCGAAAATGGGTCATCACTGTCCATTTCTCCTCTGTTTCCTATTTATATTTATATTTTACCTCCTCAATTTAGCATTATGGACAGGGAAAGACCTAATGTAAGATCTGCACAAAAATATTTTGCCGTCAAATTCATACCATGATCGTAGCATGCATGGATTCGACTCATATGACTGGGATTTCCATGAAAAAGATTGTGGGCCGAAAATGGGTGATCACTGTACATTTCTCTTCTGTTTACTATTTATATTTCTATTTTACTTACTCAATTTAGCATTATGGACAGGGAAAGACTAAATCTAAAATCTGCAAAAAAATATTTTATTTTGCCTTCAAATTCATACCGTGATCGTAGCATGCATGGACTCGACTCATATGACTGGGATTTCCATGAAATAGATTGTGGGCAGAAAATTTTTGATCACTGTGCATTTCTCTTCTGTTTCCTATTTATATTTATATTTTACCTCCTCAATTTAGCATTATTGACAGGGAAAGACCTAATCTAAAATCTGCAACAAAATATTTTGCCTTCAAATTCATACCGTGATCGTAGCATCCATGGACTCGACTCATATGACTGGGATTTTCATGAAAAAGATTGTGGGCCGAAAATGGGTGATCACTGTACATTTCTCTTCTGTATCATATTTATATTTATAATTTACCTCCTCAATTTAGCATTATGGAGAGGGAAAGACCTAATCTAAGATCTGCAAAAAAATACTTTGCCTTCAAATTCATACCGTGATCGTAGCATGCATGGACTCAACTCATATGACTGGGATTTCCATGAAAAAGAATGTGGGCCGAAAATGGGTGATCACTGTACATTTTTCTTCTGTTTCATATTTATATTTCTAATTTACCTCCTCAATTTAGCATTATGGACAGGGAAAGACCTAATCTAAGCTCTGCACAAAAATATTTTGCCTTCAAATTCATACCGTGATCGTAGCATGCATGGACTCGACTCATATGACTGGGACTTCCATGAAAAAGATTGTGGGCCGAAAATGGGTGATCACTGTACATTTCTCTTCTGTTTACTATTTATATTTCTATTTTACTTACTCAATTTAGCATTATGGACAGGGAAAGACTAAATCTAAAATCTGCACAAAAATATTTTATTTTGCCTTCAAATTCATACCGTGATCGTAGCATGCATGGACTCGACTCATATGACTGGGATTTCCATGAAATAGATTGTGGGCAGATAATTTTTGATCACAGTGCATTTCTCTTCTGTTTCCTATTTATATTTCTATTTTACCTTCTCAATTTAGCATTATGGACAGAGTAAGACCTAATCTAAGATGTGCAAAAAAAAAATTGCCTTCAAATTGATACCGTGAACGTAGCATGATGGGACTCTACTCCTATGACTGGGATTTCCATGAAAAAGATAGTGCGCAGAAAATGGGTGATCACTGAACATTTCTCTTCTGTTTCCTATTTATATTTCTGTTTTACCTCCTCAATTTAGCATTATGCACAGGGAAAGACCTAATTTAAGATCTGCACAAAAATATTTTGCCTTCAAATTCATACCATGATCGTAGCATGCATGGACTCGACTCATATGACTGGTATTTCCATGAAAAAGATTGTGGGCCGAAAATGGGTGATCACTGTACATTTCTCTACTGTTTCCTATTTATATTTATATTTTACATCCTTCATTTAGCATTATGGACAGGGAAAGACCTAATCTAAGCTCTGCACACAAATATTTTGCCTTCAAATTCATACCGTGATCGTAGCATGCATGGACTCGACTCGTATGACTGGGATTTCCATGAAAAAGATTGTGGGCCGAAAATGGGTGATCACTGTACATTTCTCTTCTGTTTACTATTTATATTTCTATTTTACTTACTCAATTTAGCATTATGGACAGGGAAAGACTAAATCTAAAATCTGCACAAAAATATTTTATTTTGCCTTCAAATTCATACCGTGATCGTAGCATGCATGGACTCGACTCATATGACTGGGATTTCCATGAAATAGATTGTGGGCAGAAAATTTTTGATCACTGTGCATTTCTCTTCTGTTTCCTATTTATATTTATATTTTACCTCCTCAATTTAGCATTATTGACAGGGAAAGACCTAATCTAAAATCTGCAACAAAATATTTTGCCTTCAAATTCATACCGTGATCGTAGCATCCATGGACTCGACTCATATGACTGGGATTTTCATGAAAAAGATTGTGGGCCGAAAATGGGTGATCACTGTACATTTCTCTTCTGTATCATATTTATATTTATAATTTACCTCCTCAATTTAGCATTATGGACAGGGAAAGACCTAATCTAAGCTCTGCACAAAAATATTTTGCCTTCAAATTCATACCGTGATCGTAGCATGCATGGACTCGACTCATATGACTGGGATTTGCATGAAAAAGATTGTGGGCAGAAAATGCGTGATCACTGTACATTTCTCTTCTGTTTCCTATTTATATTTCTATTTTACTTACTCAATTTAGCATTATGGACAGGGAAAGACCAAATCTAAAATCTGCACAAAAATATTTTATTTTGCCTTCAAATTCATACCGTGATCGTAGCATGCATGGACTCGACTCATATGACTGGGATTTCCTTGAAAAAGATTGTGGGCCGAAAATGGGTGATCACTGTACATTTCTCTTCTGTTTCCTATTTATATTTCTATTTTACTTCCTTCATTTAGAATTATGGACAGTCAAAGACCTAATCTAAAATCTGCAAAAAAATATTTTGCCTTCAAATTCATACCGTGATCGTAGCATGCATGGACTCGACTCATATGACTGGGATTTCCATGAAAAGTTTGTGGGCCGAAAATGGGTCATCACTGTCCATTTCTCCTCTGTTTCCTATTTATATTTATATTTTACCTCCTCTATTTAGCATTATGGACAGGGAAAGACCTAATGTAAGATCTGCACAAAAATATTTTGCCGTCAAATTCATACCATGATCGTAGCATGCATGGATTCGACTCATATGACTGGGATTTCCATGAAAAAGATTGTGGGCCGAAAATGGGTGATCACTGTACATTTCTCTTCTGTTTACTATTTATATTTCTATTTTACTTACTCAATTTAGCATTATGGACAGGGAAAGACTAAATCTAAAATCTGCAAAAAAATATTTTATTTTGCCTTCAAATTCATACCGTGATCGTAGCATGCATGGACTCGACTCATATGACTGGGATTTCCATGAAAAAGATTGTGGGCCGAAAATGGGTGATCACTGTACATTTCTCTTCTGTTTCCTATTTATATTTATATTTTACCTCCTCAATTTAGCATTATGGACAGAGTAAGACCTAATCTAAGATGTGCAAAAAAAAAAATTGCCTTCAAATTCATACCGTGAACGTAGCATGCATGGACTCGATTCCTATGACTGGGATTTCCATGAAAAAGATAGTGGGCAGAAAATGGGTGATCACTGTACATTTCTCTTCTGTTTCCTATTTATATTTCTAATTTGCCTCCTCAATTTAGCATTATAGACAGGGAAAGACCTAATCTAAGATCTGCAAAAAAATATTTTGCCTTCAAATTCATAACGTGATCGTAGCATGCATGGACACGACTCATATGACTGGGATTTCCATGAAAAAGATTGTGGGCAGAAAATGGGTGATCACTGTACATTTCTCTTCTGTTTCCTATTTATATTTCTAATTTATCTCCTCAATTTAGCATTATGGAGAGGGAAAGGCCTAATCTAAGATCTGCAAAAAAATACTTTGCCTTCAAATTCATACCGTGATCGTAGCATGCATGGACTCAACTCATATGACTGGGATTTCCATGAAAAAGAATGTGGGCCGAAAATGGGTGATCACTGTACATTTTTCTTCTGTTTCATATTTATATTTCTAATTTACCTCCTCAATTTAGCATTATGGACAGGGAAAGACCTAATCTAAGATCTGCAAAAAAATATTTTACCTTCAAATACATACCGTGATCGTAGCATGCATGGACTCGACTCATATGACTGGGATATCCATGAAAAAGATTGTGGGCAGAAAATGGGTGATCACTGTACATTTCTCTTCTGTTCCCTATTTATATTTATATTTTCCTTCCTCAATTTAACATTATGGACAGGGAAAGACCTAATCTAAGATCTGAACAAAAATATTTTGCCTTCAAATTCATACCGTGAACGTAGCATGCATGGACTCGACTCATATGACTGGTATTTCCATGAAAAAGATTGTGGGCAGAAAATGGGTGATCACTGTACATTTCTCTTCTGTTTCCTATTTATATTTCTATTTTACTTCATGAATTTAGCATTATGGACAGGGAAAGACATAATCTAAGATCTGCAAAAAAATATTTTGCCTTCAAATTCATACCGTGATCGTAGCATGCATGGACTCGACTCATATGACTGGGATTTCCATGAAAAAGATTGTGGGCAGAAAATGGGTGATCACTGTACATTTCTCTTCTGTTTCATATTTATATTTCTAATTTACCTCCTCAATTTAGCATTATGGACAGGGAAAGACCTAATCTAAGATCTGCAAAAAAATATTTTACCTTCAAATACATACCGTGATCGTAGCATGCATGGACTCAACTCATATGACTGGGATTTCCATGAAAAACATTGTGGGCAGAAAATGGGTGACCACTGTACATTTCTCTTCTGTTCCCTATTTATATTTATATTTTCCTTCCTCAATTTAGCATTATGGACAGGGAAAGACCTAATCTAAGATCTGAACAAAAATATTTTGCCTTCAAATTCATACCGTGATCGTAGCATGCATGGACTCGACTCATATCACTGGGATTTCCATGAAAAAGATTGTGGGCAGAAAATGGGTGATCACTGTACATTTCTCTACTGTTTCCTATTTATATTTCTATTTTACTTTCTTCATTTAGCATTATGGACAGGGAAAGACCCAATGTAAGATCTGCAAAAAAATATTTTGCCTTCAAATTCATAACGTGATCGTAGCATGCATGGACACGACTCCTATGACTGGGATTTCCATGAAAAAGATTGTGGGCAGAAAATGGGTGATCAATGTACATTTCTCTTCTGTTTCCTATTTATAATTATAATTTTCACCTCAATTTAGCATTATGGACAGGAAAAGACCCAATCTAAGATCTGCAAAGAAATATTTTGCTCTCAAATTCATAGACTGACCCTAGCATGCATGGACTCGACTCATATGACTGGGATTTCCATGAAAAAGATTGTCGGCAGAAAATGGGTGATCACTGTACATTTCTCTTCTGTTTCCTATTTATATTTATATTTTACTTCCTGAATTTAGCATTATGGACAGGGAAAGACCTCATCTAAGATCTGCAAAAAAATATTCTGCCTTCAAATTCATACCGTGATCGTAGCATGCATGGACTCGACTCCTATGACTGGGATTTCCATGAAAAAGATTGTGGGCAGAAAATGGGTGATCACTGTACATTTCTCTTCTGTTTCCTATTTATATTTCTATTTTACTTCCTGAATTTAGCATTATGGACAGGGAAAGACCTAATCTAAGATCTGCACAAAAATATTTTGCCTTCAAATTCGTACAGTGATCGTATCATGCATGGACTCGACTCAGATGACTGGGATTTCCATGAAAAAGATTTTGGGCAGAAAATGGCTGATCACTGTACATTTCTCTACAGTTTCCTATTTATATTTCTATTTTACTTCCTGAATTTAGCATTATGAAAGGGAAAGACCTAATCTAAGATCTGCACAAAAATATTTTGCCTTCAAATTCATACCGTGATCGTAGCATGCATGGACTCGACTCATATGACTGGGATTTCCATGAAAAAGATTGTGGGCAGAAAATGGGTGATCACTGTACATTTCTCTACTGTTTCCTATTTATATTTCTATTTTACTTCCTTCATTTAGCATTATGGACAGGGAAAGACCTAATCTAAGATCTGCAAAAAAATATTTTGCCTTCAAATTCATAACGTGATCGTAGCATGCATGGACACGACTCCTATGACTGGGATTTCCATGAAAAAGATTGTGGGCAGAAAATGGGTGATCAATGTACATTTCTCTTCTGTTTCCTATTTATATTTCTAATTTACCTCCTCAATTTAGCATTATGGACAGGGAAAGACCTAATCTAAGATCTGCAAAAAAATATTTTGCCTTCAAATTCATACCGTGATCGTAGCATGCATGGACTCGACTCATATGACTGGGATTTCCATGAAAAAGGTTGTGGGCAGAAAATGGGTGATCACTGTACATTTCTCTTCTGTTTCCTATTTATATTTATATTTTACTTCATGAATTTAGCATTATGGACAGGGAAAGACCTCATCTAAGATCTGCAAAAAAATATTTTGCCTTCAAATTCATACCGTGATCGTAGTATGCATGGACTCGACTCATATGACTGGGATTTTCATGATAAAGATTGTGGGCAAAAATATGGGTGATCACTGTACATTTCTCTTCTGTTTCCTATTTATATTTATAATTTACCACCTCAATTTAGCATTATGGACAGGATAGACCCAATCTAAGGTCTGCAAAAAGATATTTTGCCTTCAAATTCGTACAGTGATCGTATCATGCATGGACTCGACTCATATGACTGGGATTTCCATGAAAAAGATTGTGGGCAGAAAATGGGTGATCACTGTACATTTCTCTTCTGTTTCCTATTTATATTTCTAATTTACCTCCTCAATTTAGCATTATGGACTGGGAAAGACCTAATCTAAGCTCTGCAAAAAAATATATTGCCTTCAAATTCATACCGTGATCGTAGCATGCATGGACTCGACTCATATGACTGGGATTTCCATGAAAAAGATTGTGGGCCGAAAATGGGTGATCACTGTATATTTCTCTTCTGTTCCCTATTTATATTTATACTTTCCTTCCTCAATTTAGCATTATGGACAGGGAAAGACCTAATCTAAGATCTGAACAAAAATATTTTGCCTTCAAATTCATGCCGTGATCGTAGCATGCATGGACTCGAATAATATGACTGGGATTTCCATGAAAAAGATTGTGGGGAGAAAATGGGTGATCACTGTACATTTCTCTTCTGTTTCCTATTTACATTTCTATTTTACTTCCTCAATTTAGCATTATGGACAGGGAAAGACCTAATCTAAATATCTGCAAAAAAATATTTTGCCTTCAAATTCATCCCGTGATCGTAGCATGCATGGACTCGACTCATATGACTGGGATTTCCATGAAAAAGGTTGTGGGCAGAAAATGGGTGATCACTGTACATTTCTCTTCTGTTTCCTATTTATATTTCTATTTTACTTCATGAATTTAGCATTATGGACAGGGAAAGACCTCATCTAAGATCTGCAAAAAAATATTTTGCCTTCAAATTCATACCGTGATCGTAGTATGCATGGACTCGAATAATATGACTGGTATTTCCATGAAAAAGATTGTGGGGAGAAAATGGTGATCACTGTACATTTCTCTTCTGTTTCCTATTTACATTTCTATTTTTCTTCCTCAATTTAGCATTATGGACAGGGAAAGACCTAATCTAAATATCTGCAAAAAAAAATTTGCCTTCAAATTCATACCGTGATCGTTGCATGCATGGACTCGACTCATATGACTGGGATTTTCATGAAAAAGATTGTGGGCAAAAATATGGGTGATCACTGTACATTTCTCTTCTGTTTCCTATTTATATTTATAATTTACCACCTCAATTTAGCATTATGGACAGGAAAGACCCAATCTAAGATCTGCAAAAAGATATTTTGCCTTCAAATTCATACTGTGATCGTAGCATGCATGGACTCGACTCATATGACTGGGATTTCCATGAAATTGTGGGCCGAAAATGGGTGATCAATGTACATTTCCCTTCTGTTTCCTATTTATATTTATATTTTACTTCCTTCATTTAGCATTATGGATAGTGAAAGACCTAATCTAAAATCTGCACAAAATATTTTATTTTGCCTTCAAATTCATACCGTGATCGTAGCATGCATGGACTCGACTCATATGACTGGGATTTCCATGAAAAAGATTGTGGGCAGAAAATGGGTGATCACTGTACATTTCTCTTCTGTTTCCTATTTATATTTATATTTTACCTCCTCAATTTAGCATTATGGACAGGGAAAGACCTAATCTAAGATCTGCACAAAAATATTTTGCCTTCAAATACATACCGTGATCATAGCATGCATGGACTCGACTCATATAACTGGGATTTCCATGAAAAAGATTGTGGGCCGAAAATGGGTGATCACTGTACATTTCTCTTCTGTTTCCTATTTATATTTCTATTTTACTTCCTTCATTTAGCATTATGGACAGTGAAAGACCTAATCTAAAATCTGCACAAAAATATTTTGCCTTCAAATTCATACCGTGATCGTAGCATGCATGGACTTGACTCATATGATTGGGATTTCCATGAAAAAGATTGTGGGCTGAAAATGGGTGATCACTGTACATATCTCTTCTGTTCCCTATTTATATTTATATTTTCCTTCCTCAATTTAGCATTATGGACAGTGAAAGACCTAATCTAAAATCTGAACAAAAATATTTTATTTTGCCTTCAAATTCATACCGTGATCGTAGCATGCATGGACTTGACTCATATGACTGGGATTTCCATGAAAAAGATTGTGGGCAGAAAATGGGTGATCACTGTACCTTTAATTCTGTTTCCTATTTATATTTCTATTTTACTTCCTCAATTTAGCATTATGGACAGGGAAAGATCTAATCTAAGATCTGCAAAAAAATATTTTGCCTTCAAATTCATACCGTGATCGTAGCATGCATGGACTCGACTCATATGACTGGGATTTCCATGCAAAACATTGTGGGCAGAAAAAGGGTGATCACTGTACATTTCTCTTCTGTTTCCTATTTATATTTATATTTTAGTTCCTCTATTTCCATTATGTAGAGGGAAAGACCTAACCTAAGATCTGCAAAAAAATATTTTGCCTTCAAATTCATACCATGATCGTAGCATGCATGGACACGACTCATATGACTGGGATTTCCATGAAAAAGATTGTGGGCAGAAAATGGGTGATCACTGTACATTTCTCTTCTGTTTCCTATTTATATTTATATTTTACCTCCTCAATTTAGCATTATGGACAGGGAAAGACCTAAGCTAAGATCTGCAAAAAAATATTTTGCCTTCAAATTCATACCATGATCGTAGCATGCATGGACTCGACTCATATGACTGGGATTTCCTTGTAAAAGATTGTGGGCGCAAAATGGGTGATCACTGTACATTTCTTTTCTGTTTCCTATTTATATTTATATTTTACTTCCTCAATTTAGCATTGTGGACAGGGAATGACCTAATCTAAGATCTGCAAAAACAAATTTTGCCTTCAAATTCATACCGTGATCATAGCATGCATGGACTCGACTCATATGACTCAGATTTCCATGCAAAAGATTGTGGGCAGAAAATGGGTGATCACTGTACATTTCTCTTCTGTTTCCTATTTATATTTATATTTTACTTCCTTAATTTAGCATTATGGACAGGGAAAGAAATGATCTAAGATCTGCAAAAAAATATTTTGCCTTCAAATTCATACCGTGATCGTAGCATGCATGGACTCGACTCATATGACTGGGATTTCCATGAAAGAGATTGTGGGCAGAAAATGGGCGATCTCTGTACATTTCTCTTCTGTTTCCTATTTATATTTATATTTTACATCCTCAAGTTAGCATTATGGACAGGGAAAGACCTAATCTAAGATCTGCCAAAAAATATTTGGCCTTCAAATTCATAGCGTGATCGTAGCATTCATGGACTCGACTCATATGACTGGGATTTCCATGAAAGGATTGTGGGCAGAAAATGGGTGATCACGGTACATTTCTCTTCTGTTTCCTATTTATATTTATATTTTACTTCCTAAATTTAGCATTATGGACAGGGAAAGACCTAATCTAAGCTCTGCAAAAAAATATTTTGCCTTCAAATTCATAACGTGATCGTAGCATGCATGGACTCGACTCATATGACTGGGATTTCTATGAAAAAGATTGTCGGCAGAAAATGGGTGATCACTGTTCATTTCTCTTCTGTTTCCTATTTATATTTATATTTTACTTTCTTAATTTATCAATATGTACAGGGAAAGACCTAATGTAAAATCTGCAAAAAACTATTTTGCCTTCAAATTCATACCGTGATCGTAGCATGCATGGACTCGACTCATATGACTGGGATTTCCATGAAAAAGATTGTGGGCGGAAAATGGGGGATCACTGTATATTTCTCTTCTGTTTCCTATTTATATTTATATTTTACTTTCTCAATTTAGCATTATGAACAGGTAAAGACCAAATCTAAAAGCTGCAAAAAAATATTTTGCCTTCAAATTCATACCGTGATCGTGGCATGCATGGACTCGACTCATATGACTGGGATTATCATGAAAAAGATTGTGGGCAGAAAATGGTTGATCACTGTACATTTCTCTTCTGTTTCCTATTTATATTTATATTTTACTTCCTAAATGTAGCATTATGGACAGGTAAAGACCAAATCTAAGATCTGCAAAAAAATATTTTGCCTGCAATTCATACCGTGTTCGTAGCATGCATGGACTCGTCTCATATGACTGGGATTTCCCTGAAAAAGATTGTGGGCAGAAAATGGGTGATCACTGTACATTTCTCTTCTGTTTCCTATTTATATTTATATTTTACTTCCTTAATTTAGCCTTATGGACAGGGAAAGACCTAATCTAAAATCTGCAAAAAAAATATTTTGCCTTCAAATTCATACCGTGATCGTAGCATGCATGGACTTGACTCATATGACTTGGATTTCCATGAAAAAGATTGTGGGCATAAAATGGGTGATCACTTACATTTCTCTTCTGTTTACTTTTTATATTTCTATTTTAACTTCTCAATTTATCATTATGGACAACGAAAAACCTAATCTAAGATCTGCAAAGAAATATTTTGCCTTCAAATTCATACCGTAACGGTAGCATGCATGGACTCGACTCATACAACTGGGATTTCCATGAAAAAGATTGTGGGCAGATAATGGGTTATCATTGTACATTTCTCTTCTGTTTCCTATTTATATTTATATTTTACTTCCTCAATTTAGCATTATGGACAGGGAAAGACCTAATCTAAGCTCTGCAAAAAAATATTTTGCCTTTAAATTCATACCGTGATCGTAGCATGCATGGACTCGACTCATATGACTGGGATTTCCATGAAAAAGATTGTGGGCAGAAAATGGTTGATCACTGTACATTTCTCTTCTGTTTCCTATTTATATTTCTATTTTACTTCCTAAATTTAGCATTATGGACAGGGAAAGACCTAATCTAAGCTCTGCAAAAAAATATTTTGCCTTTAAATTCATACCGTGATCGTAGCATGCATGGACTCGACTCATATGACTGGGATTTCCATGAAAAAGATTGTGGGCAGAAAATGGTTGATCACTGTACATTTCTCTTCTGTTTCCTATTTATATTTCTATTTTACTTCCTAAATTTAGCATTATGGACAGGGAAAGGCCTAATCTAAGATCTGAAAAAAAATATTTTGCCTTCAAATTCATACAGTGATCGTAGCATGCATGGACTTGACTCATATGACTGGGATTTCCATGAAAAAGATTGTGGGCAGAAAATGGGTGATCACTGTACATTTCTCTTCTGTTTCCGATAAATATTTCTATTTTACTTCCTTAATTTAGCATTATGGAAAGGGAAAGACGAAATCTAAAATTTGCAAAAAAAATATTTTGCCTTCAAATTCATACCGTGAACGTAGCATGCATGGACTTGACTCATATGACTAGGATTTCCATGAAAAACATTGTGGGCAAAAAATGGGTGATCACTGTACATTTCTCTTTTGTTTCGTATTTATAATTCTTTTTTACTTCCTCAATTTAGCATTATGTACATGGAAAGACCTAATCTAAGATCTGCAAAAAAAATATTTTACCTTCAAATTCATACCGTGATCGTAGCATGCATGGACTCGACTCATATGACTGGGATTTCCATGAAAAAGACTGTGGGAAGAAAATGGGTGATCACTGTACATTTCTCTTCTATTTCCTATTTATAATTATAGTTTACTTCCTTAATTTAGCATTATGGACAGGGAAAGACCTAATCTAAGATCTGCAAAAAAAATATTTGCCCTTCAAATTCATACCGTGATCGTAGCATGCATGGACACGAATCATATGACTGTGATTTCCATGAAAAAGATTGTGTGCCGAAAATGGGTGATCACTGTACATTCCGCTTCTGTTTGCTATTTATATTTATATTTTACTTCCTCAATTTAGCATTATGGACAGGGAAAGACCTAATCTAAGCTCTGCAAAAAAATATTTTGCCTTCAAATTTATACCGTGATCGTAGCATGCATGGACTCGTCTCATATGACTGGGATTTCCATGAAAAAGATTGTCGGCAGAAAATGGGTGATCACTGTACATTTCTCTTCTGTTTGCTATTTATATTTATATTTTACTTCCTCAATGTAGCTTTAGGAACTGGGAAAGACCTGACCTAAAATCGGCAAAAAAATATTTTGCCTTCAAATTCATAACATGATCGTAGCATTCATGGACGCGACTCATATGACTGGGATTTGCATGAAAAAGATTGTGGGCAGAAAATGGGTGATCACTGTACATTTCTCTTCTGTTTCCTATAAATATTTCTATTTTACTTCCTTAATTTAGCATTATGGAAAGGGTAAGACAGAATCTAAAATTTGCAAAAAAATATTTTGCCCCTCAAATTCATACCGTGATCGTAGCATGCATGGACTGAACTCATATGACTGGGATTTCCATGAAAAACATTGTGGGCAGAAAATGGGTGATCACTGTACATTTCTCTTCTGTTTCCTATATATATTTCTATTTTGTTTCCTCAATTTAGCATTATGGGCAGGGAAAGACCTAATCTAAGATCTGCAAAAAAATATTTTGCCTTCAAATTCATATCGTGAACGTAGCATGCATGGACTCGACTCATATGACTGGGATTTCCATGAAAAAGATTGTGGGAAAAAAATGAATGATCACTGTACATTTCTCTTCTGTTTCCTATTTATATTTATATTTTACTTCCTCAATTTAGCATTATGGACAGGGAAAGACCTAATCTAAGATCTGCAAAAAATATTTTTCCTTCAAATTCATACCGTGATCGTAGCATGCATGGTCTCTACTCATATGACTGGGATTTCCATGGAAAATATAGTGGGCAGAAAATGGGTGATCACTGTACATTTCTCTTCTGTTTCCTATTTATATTCCTATTTTATATCCTCAATTTAGCATTATTGACAGGGAAAGACCTAATTGAAGATCTGCAAAAAAGTATTTTGCCTTCAAATTCATACCGTGATGGTAGCATGCAAGGACTCGACTCATATGACTTGGATTTCCATGAAAAAGATTGTCGGCAGAAAATGGGTGATCACTGTATATTTCGCTTCTGTTTCCTATATATATTTATATTTTATCTCCTCACTTTAGCATTATGGACAGGGAAAGACCAAATCTAAGATCTGCAAAAAAATATTTTGCCTTCAAATTCATACCGTGATCGTAGCATGCATGGACTCGACACATATGACTGGGATTTCCATGAAAAAGATTGTCGGCAGAAAATGTGTGATAACGGTACATTTCTCTTCTGTTTCCTATTTATATTTATATTTTACCTCCTCAATTTATCATTATGCAGAGTGAAAGACCAAATCTAAGATCTGCAAAAAAATATTTTGCCTTCAAATTCATACCGTGATCGTAGCATGCATGGACTCGACTCATATGACTGGGATTTGCATGAAAAAGATTGTGGGCCGAAAATGGGTGATCACGGTACATTTCTCTTCTGTTTCCTATTAATATTTCTATTTTACCTCCTCAATTTAGCATTATGGACAGTGAAAGACCAAATCTAAGATCTGCAAAAAAATATTTTGCCTTCAAATTCATACCGTGATCGTAGCATGCATGGACTCGACTCATATGACTGGGATTTCCATGAAAAAGATTGTGGGCAGAAAATGGTTGATCACTGTACATTTCTCTTCTGTTTCCAATTTATATTTATATTTTGCCTCCTCAATTTAGCATTATGGACAGGGAAAGACCAAATCTAAGATCTGCAAAAAAATATTTTGCCTTCAAATTCATACCGTGATCGTAGCATGCATGGTCTCTACTCATATGACTGGGATTTCCATGGAAAAGATAGTGGGCCGAAAATGGGTGATCACTGTACATTTCTCTTCTGTTTCCTATTTATATTTATATTTTACCTCCTCAATTTAGCATTATGGACAGGGAAAGACCAAAACTAAGATCTGCAAATAAATATTTTGCCTTCAAATTCATACCGTGATCGTAGCATGCATGGACTCGACTTATATGACTGGGATTTCCATGAAAAAGATTGTGGGCAGAAAATGGGTGATCACGGTACATTTTTCTTCTGTTTCCTATTTATATTTCTATTTTACCTACTCAATTTAGCATTATGGACAGGGAAAGACCAAATCTAAGATCTGCAAAAAAATATTTTGCCTTCAGATTCATACCGTGATCGTAGCCTGCATGGACTCGTCTCATATGACTGGGATTTCCATGAAAAAGATTGTGGGCCGAAAATGGGTGATCACGGCACATTTCTCTTCTGTTTCCTATTTATATTTATATTTTACCTCCTTAATTTAGCATTATGGACAGGGAAAGACCAAAACTAAGATCTGCAAATAAATATTTTGCATTCAAATTCATACCGTGATCGTAGGATGCATGGACTCGACTAATATGACTGGGATTTCCATGATAGAGATAGTTGGCACAAAATGGGTGATCACTGTATATTTCTCTTCTGTTTCCTATTTGTATTTCTATTTAACTTCCTTAATTTAGTATTATGGACAGGGAAGGCCTAATCTAAAATCTGCTAAAAAATATTTTGCCTTCAAATTCATACCCTGATCGTAGCATGCATGGACTCGACTCATATGACTTGGATTTCCATGATAAAGATTGTGGGCAGAAAATGGGTGATCACTGTACATTTCTCTTCTGTTTCCTATTTATATTTTACTTCCTTAATTTAGCATTATGGACAGGGAAAGACCTAATCTAAGATCAGCAAAAAAATATTTTACCTTCAAATTCATACCATGACAGTGGCATGCATGGACTGCACTCATATGACTGGGATTTCCATGAAAAAGATTGTGCGCATAAAATGGGTGATCACTGTAAATTTCTCTTCTCTTTGCAATTCATATTTCAATTTTACTTCCTTAATTTAGCATTATGGACAGGGAAAGACCTAATCTAAGATCTGCAAAAAAATATTTTGCCTTCAAATTCATACCATGATAGTAGCATGCATGGACTCGACTCATATCACTGGGATTTCCATGAAAAAGATTCTGGACAGAAAATGGGTGATCACTGAGTATTTCTCTTCTGTTTGCTATTTATATTTCTATTTTACATCCTTTATTTAGCATTATGGACAGGGAAAGACCTAATCTAAGATCTGCAAAAAAATAATTTTGCCTTCATATTCATACCGTGATCGTAGCATGCATGGACTCGACTCATATGACTGGGATTTCCATGAAAAAGATTGTGGATAGAAAATGGGTAATCACTGTACATTTCTCTTCTGTTTCCTATTTATATTTATATTTTACTTCCTTAATTTAGCATTATGGACAGGGAAGGACCTAATCTAAGATCTTCAAAAAATATTTTGCCTTCAAATTCATAACATGATCGTAGCATGCATGGACTCGACTCATATGACTGGGATTTCCATGAAAAAGATTCTGGACAGAAAATGGGTTATCACTGTACATTTCTCTTCTGTTTTTCCTATTTATATTTTACTTCCTTAATTTAGCATTATGGACAGGGAAAGACCTAATCTAACATCTGCAAAAAAATATTTTGCCTTCAAATTCATACCGTGATCGTAGCATGCATGGACTCGACTCATATGACTAGGATTTCATGAAAAAGATTGTGGGTAGAAAATGGGTGATCACTGTACATTTTTCTTCTGTTTCCTATTTATATTTATATTTTACCTCCTCAATTTAGCATTATGGACAGGGAAAGACCTAATCTAAGATCTGCAAAAAAATATTTTGCCTTCAAATTCATACCGTGATCGTAGCATGCATGTACTCGACTCTTATGACTGGGATTTCCATGAAATAGATTGTGGGCAGAAACTTTTGATCACTGTGCATTTCTCTTCTGTTTCCTATTTATATTTATATTTTACCTTCTCAATTTAGCATTATGGACAGGGAAAGACCTAATCTAAGATCTGCAAAAAAATATTTTGCCTTCAAATTCATACCGTGATCGTAGCATGCATGGACTCGACACATATGACTGGGATTTCCATGAAAAAGATTGTGGGCAGAAAATGGGTGATCACGGTACATTTCTCTTCTGTTTCCTATTTATATTTCTATTTTACCTCCTCAATTTAGCATTATGGACAGGGAAAGACCAAATCTAAGATCTGCAAAAAAATATTTTGCCTTCAGATTCATCCCGTGATCGTAGCATGCATGGACTCGACTCATATGACTGGGATTTCCATGAAAAACATCGTGGGCAGAAAATGCGTGATCACTGAACATTTCTCTTCTGTTTCCTATTTATATTTCTATTTTACCTCCTCAATTTAGCATTATGGACAGGGAAAGACTAAAACTAAGATCTGCAAATAAATATTTTCCCTTCAAATTCATACCGTGATCGTAGCATGCATGGACTCGACTCATATGACTGGGATTTGCATGAAAAAGATCTTGGGCCGAAAATGGGTGATCACGGTACATTTCTCTTCTGTTTCCTATTTATATTTCTATTTTACCTCCTCAATTTAGCATTATGGACAGTGAAAGACCAAATCTAAGATCTGCAAAAAAATATTTTGCCTTCAAATTCATACCGTGATCGTAGCATGCATGGACTCGGCTCATATGACTGGGATTTGCATGAAAAAGATTGTGGGCAGAAAATGGGTGATCACTGTATATTTCGCTTCTGTTTCCTATATATATTTATATTTTATCTCCTCACTTTAGCATTATGGACAGGGAAAGACCAAATCTAAGATCTGCAAAAAAATATTTTGCCTTCAAATTCATACCGTGATCGTAGCATGCATGGACTCGACACATATGACTGGGATTTCCATGAAAAAGATTGTCGGCAGAAAATGTGTGATAACGGTACATTTCTCTTCTGTTTCCTATTTATATTTATATTTTACCTCCTCAATTTAGCATTATGCAGAGTGAAAGACCAAATCTAAGATCTGCAAAAAAATATTTTGCCTTCAAATTCATACCGTGATCGTAGCATGCATGGACTCGACTCATATGACTGGGATTTGCATGAAAAAGATTGTGGGCCGAAAATGGGTGATCACGGTACATTTCTCTTCTGTTTCCTATTAATATTTCTATTTTACCTCCTCAATTTAGCATTATGGACAGTGAAAGACCAAATCTAAGATCTGCAAAAAAATATTTTGCCTTCAAATTCATACCGTGATCGTAGCATGCATGGACTCGACTCATATGACTGGGATTTCCATGAAAAAGATTGTGGGCAGAAAATGGTTGATCACTGTACATTTCTCTTCTGTTTCCAATTTATATTTATATTTTGCCTCCTCAATTTAGCATTATGGACAGGGAAAGACCAAATCTAAGATCTGCAAAAAAATATTTTGCCTTCAAATTCATACCGTGATCGTAGCATGCATGGTCTCTACTCATATGACTGGGATTTCCATGGAAAAGATAGTGGGCCGAAAATGGGTGATCACTGTACATTTCTCTTCTGTTTCCTATTTATATTTATATTTTACCTCCTCAATTTAGCATTATGGACAGGGAAAGACCAAAACTAAGATCTGCAAATAAATATTTTGCCTTCAAATTCATACCGTGATCGTAGCATGCATGGACTCGACTTATATGACTGGGATTTCCATGAAAAAGATTGTGGGCAGAAAATGGGTGATCACGGTACATTTTTCTTCTGTTTCCTATTTATATTTCTATTTTACCTACTCAATTTAGCATTATGGACAGGGAAAGACCAAATCTAAGATCTGCAAAAAAATATTTTGCCTTCAGATTCATACCGTGATCGTAGCCTGCATGGACTCGTCTCATATGACTGGGATTTCCATGAAAAAGATTGTGGGCCGAAAATGGGTGATCACGGCACATTTCTCTTCTGTTTCCTATTTATATTTATATTTTACCTCCTTAATTTAGCATTATGGACAGGGAAAGACCAAAACTAAGATCTGCAAATAAATATTTTGCCTTCAAATTCATACCGTGATCGTAGGATGCATGGACTCGACTAATATGACTGGGATTTCCATGATAGAGATAGTTGGCACAAAATGGGTGATCACTGTATATTTCTCTTCTGTTTCCTATTTGTATTTCTATTTAACTTCCTTAATTTAGTATTATGGACAGGGAAGGCCTAATCTAAAATCTGCTAAAAAATATTTTGCCTTCAAATTCATACCCTGATCGTAGCATGCATGGACTCGACTCATATGACTTGGATTTCCATGATAAAGATTGTGGGCAGAAAATGGGTGATCACTGTACATTTCTCTTCTGTTTCCTATTTATATTTTACTTCCTTAATTTAGCATTATGGACAGGGAAAGACCTAATCTAAGATCTGCAAAAAAATATTTTACCTTCAAATTCATACCATGACAGTGGCATGCATGGACTGCACTCATATGACTGGGATTTCCATGAAAAAGATTGTGCGCATAAAATGGGTGATCACTGTAAATTTCTCTTCTCTTTGCTATTCATATTTCAATTTTACTTCCTTAATTTAGCATTATGGACAGGGAAAGACCTAATCTAAGATCTGCAAAAAAATATTTTGCCTTCAAATTCATACCATGATAGTAGCATGCATGGACTCGACTCATATCACTGGGATTTCCATGAAAAAGATTCTGGACAGAAAATGGGTGATCACTGAGTATTTCTCTTCTGTTTCCTATTTATATTTCTATTTTACATCCTTTATTTAGCATTATGGACAGGGAAAGACCTAATCTAAGATCTGCAAAAAAATAATTTTGCCTTCATATTCATACCGTGATCGTAGCATGCATGGACTCGACTCATATGACTGGGATTTCCATGAAAAAGATTGTGGATAGAAAATGGGTAATCACTGTACATTTCTCTTCTGTTTCCTATTTATATTTATATTTTACTTCCTTAATTTAGCATTATGGACAGGGAAGGACCTAATCTAAGATCTTCAAAAAATATTTTGCCTTCAAATTCATAACATGATCGTAGCATGCATGGACTCGACTCATATGACTGGGATTTCCATGAAAAAGATTCTGGACAGAAAATGGGTTATCACTGTACATTTCTCTTCTGTTTTTCCTATTTATATTTTACTTCCTTAATTTAGCATTATGGACAGGGAAAGACCTAATCTAACATCTGCAAAAAAATATTTTGCCTTCAAATTCATACCGTGATCGTAGCATGCATGGACTCGACTCATATGACTGGGATTTCCATGAAAAAGATTGTGGACAGAAAATGTGTTATCACTGTACATTTCTCTTCTGTTTCCTATTTATATTTATATTTTACTTCCTTAATTTAGCATTATGTACAGGGAAAGACCTAATTTAAGATCTGCAAAAAAAATTTTCCCTTCAAATTCATATCGTGATCGTAGCATGCATGGACTCGACTCATATCACTGGGATTTCCATGGAAAAGATTGTGGGCAGAAAATGGGTGATCACTGTACATTTCTGTTCTGTTTCCTATTTCTATTTTACTTGTTTCATTTAGCATTATGGACAGGGAAAGACCTAATCTAAGATCTGCAAAAAATATTTTGCATTCAAATTCATACCGTGATCGTAGCATGTATGGACTCGACTCATATGACTGGGATTTCCATGAAAAAGATTGCGGGCAGAAAATGGGTGATCACTGTACATTTGTCTTCTGTTTCCTATTTATATTTATATTTTACTACATTAATTTAGCATTATGAACAGGGAAAGATCTAATCTAAGATCTGCAAAAACTATTTTGCCTTCAAATTCATACCGTGATCGTAGCATGCATGGACTCGACTCATATCACAGGGATTTCCATGTAAAAGATTGTGGACAGAAAATCGGTAATCACTGTACATTTCTCTTCTGTTTCCTATTTATATTTATATTTTACTTCCTTAATTTAGCATTATGGACAGGGAAAGACCTAATCTAAGATCTGCAAAAAAATATTTTGCCTTAAAATTCATACCGTGATCGTAGCATGCATGGACTCGACTCATATGACTGGGATTTCCATGAAAAAGATTGTGGACAGAAAATGTGTTATCACTGTACATTTCTCTTCTGTTTCCTATTTATATTTATATTTTACTTCCTTAATTTAGCATTATGTACAGGGAAAGACCTAATGTAAGATCTGCAAAAAAAATTTTCCCTTCAAATTCATATCGTGATCGTAGCATGCATGGACTCGACTCATATGACTGGGATTTCCATGAAAAAGATTGTGGGCAGAAAATGGGTGATCACTGTACCTTTCTCTTCTGTTTCCTATTTATATTTTACTTCATTAATTTAGCATTATTGACAGGGAAAGACCTAATCGAAGATCTGCAAAAAAATATTTTGCCTTCAAATTCATACCATGATAGTAGCATGAATGGACTGCACTCATATGACTGGGATTTCCATGAAAAAGATTGTGCGCATAAAATGGGTGATCACTGTACATTTCTCTTCTCTTTGCTATTTATATTTCTATTTTACATCCTTAATTTAGCATTATGGACAGGGAAAGACCTAATCTAAGATCTGCAAAAAATATTTTGCATTCAAATTCATACCGTGATCGTAGCATGCATGGACTCGACTCATATGACTGGGATTTCCATGACAAAGATTGTGGACAGAAAATGAGTAATCACTGTACATTTGTCTTCTGTTTCCTATTTATATTTATATTTTACTTCATTAATTTAGCATTATGAACAGGGAAAGATCTAATCTAAGATCTGCAAAAACTACTTTGCCTTCAAATTCATACCGTGATCGTAGCATGCATGGACTCGACTCATATCACAGGGATTTCCATGTAAAAGATTGTGGGCAGAAAATGGGTGATCACTGTACATTTCTGTTCTGTTTCCTATTTATATTTTACTTCCTTAATTTAGCATTATGGACAGGGAAAGACCTAATCTAAGATCTGCAAAAAGATATTTTGCCTTCAAATTCATACCGCGATCGTAGCATGCATGGACTCGACTCATATGACTGGGATTTCCATGAAAAAGATTGTTAACAGAAAATGGGTTATCACTGTGCATTTCTCTTCTGTTTCCTATTTATATTTTACTTCCTTAATTTAGCATTATGGACAGGGAAAGACCTAATCTAATATCTGCAAAAAAATATTTTGCCTTCAAATTCATACCATGATAGTAGCATGCATGGACTCCACTCATATGACTGGGATTTCCATGAAAAAGATTGTGCGCATAAAATGGGTGATCACTGTACATTTCTCATCTGTTTCCTATTTATATTTTCCTCCCTTAATTTAGCATTATGGACAGGGAAAGACCTAATCTAAGATCTGCAAAAAAATATTTTGCCTTCAAATTCATACCGTGATCATAGCATGCATGGATTCAACTCATATGACTGGGATTTCCATGAAAAAGATTGTGGGCAGAAAATGGGTAATCACTGTATATTTCTCTTCTGTTTCCTATTTTTATTTCTATTTTACTTCCTTAATTTAGCATTATGGACAGGGAAAGACCTAATCTAAGATCTGCAAAAAAATATTTTGCCTTCAAATTCATACCGTGATCGTAGCATGCATGGACTCGACTCATATGACTGGGATTTCGATGAAAAAGATTGTGGACAGAAAATGGGTTATCACTGTACATTTCTCTTCTGTTTCCTATTTACATTTCTATTTTACTTCCTTAATTTAGCATTATAGATAGGGAAAGACCTAATCTAAGATCTGCAAAAAAATAATTTTGCCTTCAAATTCATATCGTGATCGTAGCATGCATGGACTTCACTCATATGACTGGGATTTCCATGAAAAAGATTATGGACAGAAAATGGGTTATCACTGTACATTTCTCTTCTGTTTCCTATTCATATTTATATTTTACTTCCTTAATTTAGCATTATGGACAGGGAAGGACCTAATCTACGAACTGCAAAAAAATATTTTGCCTTCAAATTCATACCATGATAGTAGCATGAATGGACTGCACTCATATGACTGGGATTTCCATGAAAAAGATTGTGCGCATAAAATGGGTGATCACTGTACATTTCTCTTCTCTTTGCTATTTATATTTCTATTTTACTTCCTTAATTTAGCATTATGGACAGGGAAAGGCCTAATCTAAGATCTGCAAAAAAATATTTTGCCTTCAAATTCATACCATGATCGTAGCATGCATGGACTCGACTCATATGACTGGGATTTCCATGGAAAAGATTGTGGGCAGAAAATGGGTGATCACTGTACATTTCTCTTCTGTTTCCTATTTGTATTTCTATTTTACTTCCTCAATTTAGCATTATGGACAGGGAAGGACCTAATCTACGATCTGCAAAAAAATATTTTGCCTTCAAATTCATGCCGTGATCGTAGCATGCATGGACTCAACTCATATGACTGGGATTTCCATAAAAATATCGGCACAAAATGTGTGATCACTGTACATTTCTCTTCTCTTTCCTATTTGTATTTATAATTTACTTCCTTAATTTAGCATTATGGACAGGGAAAGACTTAATCTAAAATCTGCAAAAAAATATTTTGCTTTCAAATTCATACCGTGATCGTACGATGCATGGACTCGACTCATATGACTGGGATTTCCATGAAAAAGATTGTGGGCGCAAAATAGGTGATCACTGTACATTTCTCTTCTGTTTCCTATTTATATTTCTGTTTTACTTCCTGAATTTAGCATTATGGACAGGGAAAGACCTAATCTAAAATCTGCAAAAAAATATTTTGCCTTAAAATTCATAACGTGATAGTAGGAAGCATGGACTCGACTCATATGACTGGGATTTCCATGAAAAAGATTGTGGGCACAAAATGGGTGATCACTGTACATTTCTCTTCTGTTTCCTATTTATATTTATATTTTACTTCCTCAGTTTAGCATTATGGACAGGGAAAGACCTAATCTAAGATCTGCAAACAAATATTTTGCCTTCAAATTCATACCATGATCGTAGCATGCATGGAATCGACTCATATGACTGGGATTTCCATGAAAAAGATTGTGGACAGAAAATGGGTTATCACTGAACATTTCTCTTCTGTTTCCTATTTATATTTATATCTTACTTCCTTAATTTAGCATTATGGACAGGGAAAGACCTAATCTAAGATCTTCAAAAAAATATTTTGCCTTAAAATTCATACCGTGATCGTAGCATGTATGGACTCGACTCATATGACTGGGATTTCCATGAAAAAGATTGTGGGCAGAAAATGGGTAATCACTGTACATTTCTCTTCTGTTTCCTATTTATATTTATATTTTACTTCCTTAATTTAGCATTATGGACAGGGAAAGACCTAATCTAAGATCTGCAAAAAAATATTTTGCCTTCAAATTCATACCATGATCGTAGCATGCATGGACTCGACTCATATGACTGGGATTTCCATGGAAAAGATTTTGGGCAGAAAATAGGTGATCACTGTACATTTCTCTTCTGTTTCCTATTTATATTTTACTTCCTTAATTTAGCATTATGGACAGGGAAAGACCTAATCTAAGATCTGCAAAAAAATATTTTGCCTTCAAATTCATACCATGATAGTAGCATGCATGGACTCGACTCATATGACTGGGATTTCCATGAAAAAGATAGTGGGCACAAAATGGGTGATCACTGTATATTTCTCTTCTGTTTCCTATTTATATTTCTATTTTACTTTCTCAATTTAGCATTATGGACAGGGAAAGACCTAATCTAAAATCAGCAAAAAAATATTTTGCCTCCAAATTCATACCGTGATCGTAGCATGCATGGACTCAACTCATATGACTGGGATTTCCATGAAAAAGATTGTGGGCAGAAAATGTGTGATCACTGTACATTTCTCTTCTGTTTCCTATTTATATTTATATTTTAATTCCTTAATTTAGCATTATGGACAGGGAAAGACCGAATCTAAGATCTGCAAAAAAATATTTTGCCTTCAAATTCATACCGTGATCGTAGCATGCATGGACTCGACTCATATGACTGGGATTTCCAAGAAAAAGATTGTGGGCAGAAAATGGGTGATCACTGTACATTTCTCTTCTGTTTCCTATTTATATTTATATTTTACTTCCTCAATTTAGCATTATGTACAGGGAAAGACCTAATCTAAAATCTGCAAAAAAAATATTTTGCCTTCAATTTCAAACCGTGATCGTAGCATGCATGGACTCGACTCATATGACTGAGATTCCCATGGAAAAGGTTGTGGGCAGAAAATGGGTGATCACTTTACATTTCTCTTCTGTTTCCTATTTATATTTATATTTTACTTCCTCAGTTTAGCATTATGGACAGGGAAAGACCTAATCTAAGATCTGCAAATAAATATTTTGCCTTCAAATTTATACCGTAATCGTAGCATGCATGCACTTGAGTCATATGACTGGGATTTCCATGAAAAAGATTGTGGGCACAAAATGGGTGATCACTGTACATTTCTCTTCTGTTTCCTATCTATATTTCTATTTTACTTTCTCAATTTAGCATTATGGACAGGGAAAGACCTAATCTAAAATCTGCAAAAAAATATTTTGCCTTCAAATTCATACCGTGATCGTAGGATGCATGGACTCGACTCATATGATTGGGATTTCCATGAAAAAGATTGTGGGCACAAAATGGGTGATCACTGTACATTTCTCTTCTGTTTCCTATTTATATTTATATTTTACTTCCTCAATTTAGCATTATGGACAGGGAAATACTTAATCTAAGATCTGCAAAAAAATATTTTAGCTTCAAATTCAACGGAATCGAATCATCGAATTGGGATTTCCTTGAAAAATATTGTTTGAAAAGTGGGGGATCACGGTATATTTCTCTAATGTTTGTCATTTATATTTATATTTCCCATCTTTAATTTAGCATTATGGACAGGCAAATTTCTCATCTAAAACATTCTTATAAATATTATTTATTTATAAATTGGGATTTCCTTGAAAAATAATGTGGTTGCAAAGTGGGGGATCACGGTATATTTCTCTATTGTTTGTCATTTATATTTATATTTCCCATCTTTAATTTAGCATTATGGACAGGCAAATTTCTCATCTAAAACATTCTTATAAATATTTTTCATTTGAATATGTGGAGTAATTGGAGGATTCAACGGAATCGAATCATCGAATTGGGATTTCCTTGAAAAATAATGTGGTTGTAAAGTGGGGGATCATGGTATATTTCTCTGATGTTTGTCACTTATATGTATATTTCCCATCTTTAATTTAGCATTATGGACTGGCAAATTCCTCATCTAAAACATTCTTATAAATATTTTTCATTAGAATATTTGGAGTAATTGGAGGATTCAACGGAATCGAATCATCGAATTGGAATTTCCTTGAAAAATAATGTGGTTGCAAAGTGGGGGATCACGGTATATTTCTCTGATGTTTGTCATTTATATTTATATTTCCCATCTTTAATTTAGCATTATGGACAGGCAATTTCCTCATCTGAAACTTTCTTATAAATATTTTTAATTAGAATATATGGAGTAACTGGAGAATTCAACGGAATCGAATCATCGAATTGGGATTTCCTTAAAAAATAATGTGAGCACAAAGTAAGGCATCAATGTATATTTCTCTTCTGTTTGTGTCTAATATTTTAGAATTTCCTTCTTTTATTTACAATTGATAATTCTTTAAATTCTATCTCCTCTAAACCAATTATTAAACGTTTAACTATGTCAATTAACTTCTCAGCTTTAAGACATTTAGTTGGCATAACATGCACATCGTTATATTCTGAGAATACACTGCACATCTTGAAAGTGAAAGCACTTGTTGCAGCTTCACCCTGTTATCTGATAGGCCAACAATATTAACACCTTCATAATCTAAATAAGTTTTTAGATGAATATCAACAACAAGTAAAGACACTGTGATGTCCTTCTGCACTCAGAGCTTAAATTTATTTTTAATAGACATAAGAAAATTGTTATCATGTTGCTCAATCAAAGGATTCATATATGTCGTCGATAAAGTTAGTCTTTTAATGGTTGAATAGCTAGAAGTAAAATTATATTTTTGCTGTCTCTTAACAATCTGTACCCTTTAGTGGACCAGTTATATAACAATGAAGAAAATATCATTTCTGTTGAATAATCAAGCTTATTTTGTGTCATGAAATTTAGCTGCTCATATATAAATTTGATTGCATTAAAATGTTTGCTTGATTCTTCTTGCAACAATAGTAAAAATGACATTACCAATTTTAATATTATAATCATATTTTGAGGTTCAGTTTGCTTTTGTTCTATGTCCATTTCCTTCATGTTTTCTATCAGAATTTCAAGAGTATTTTGATCAGTTACATGTTTAGGAATCTTATAGCCCCCTATTGAATGCATTTCCACATCTCTACAAAACACATGTACTGTAAAATCAGATTCAATTACAAGAGACAGATGGATTTTTGGATATGGGGATTTGATGATGCTGAATATAATAAGTGTCTCTTGCTGCCTAACAAAACTCCAGTAATTACTATCAAGGAAATTTAATTTTTACTTCTAGATCATTAGTATTATGGAATTTCTTCTGCATTATATATGCTAAGTCATCATTAATACTTTGATTTAAAGCACTTTTAAGCAGAATTCTCTAGCCGGATTCTCCTGGAATCTGGTCACTCTCTAGAGGTATTCAATCAAGATAAATATGAGGGACAGTTTGGGAAAATTCTAGGAATAGCACCATCACGAAGATATATTTTTTTAGTTTAACTGCAATTTTGACACCTGTTTTTTCGTCAATAGCTGACGTTTCTTTCCTTATGTCCCCCGGTTGAAAATGTAGTTCACATGCCTAAAAACTCAAAAAGATTTTAAAAACCAAACCTATTTTAAATTCTTGTGAAAATCTAAGAAAATCAATCAGCAAAAATCTACAATAATATGAAGCATTAACAATTTTAGGAAAAGCGGAGAGAATTCAACAAAAGATTATTAATGACGAAGCTATGTACAAATTAAGAGAAGAATTTTTAACGTCTCTTCATTTTTTTTTTAATTTAAAATGATAAATAAAAAATATTCTTATGAATAAAACAATTCTAAAGATTTGTTAAATTATTAGAATTATTTTTATGCCTATAAAAAGATTCCTTTATGAATTTATATCGAAAATTTCTTTAATTTTTATAAAAATAAGATTTCAGCTTTTAAAAACCTTTCGCAACTTTCTTTTTAATGTGTTTTGTGAATTATAAAGATATGAAATTATTTTAATCGTCAAAGTTTCAAATGAGTTTAATAACTTTTTAAAACAACACTTTGTTTTCTTTCTTTTAAAATGTGTTATGAATTACAGACATGAAATTAATTCAATTAATTATTAAAGTTTCATTTAGTCACAAACAAAACAATTCTAAAAAATCGTTAAAATTATTAGAATTATTTTTTATGTATATAAAATATTCCTTTAGGAATTCATGAATGAATTTATGTCGAAAATTTCTTGAAAATTTATTTCTTAAAAGAATGAGGTTTTTTTTAGATTTTAAAAGCAACACGTACGAGAATGAATGTCTAAACTTTCTCGCTAGATTTATGTCTTATTAACTTTATGTTATGAATTACAAAGACATGGTATTAATTAATTTTGTCATTAAAGTTTCAATAAAATTTACTTATTTTTTAATACAAAAAAAATACTCACTCTGCTGAATTTAGTAGGTGAAAAAAAATGATCTCTTCTGATTTTACGAATCCAAACATCAGATGATTCTTTATCTTTAGGGAAAGAAAATACATGTACTTTAGGGCCGTTTTTATAATTCCCTTTGCAGTTTGCTACAACGCAACTATAAGGCATTGTTTATGTTTTAATTCAATATTTAAAAGAAAATATTAATAAATAATTTAAAAATGCCGCCATAAAAAAAATCTGATACACAAAAAACAGACGACACGCTTCTTGAAAGTCTGACTCAATATGATGACGTCACATTTTCCCTACCCCCTAATGAAACAGACCTCCTCTATCGGTTGGCCACGGTCAAACCCCAAATAGTAATGGTAAGGGTTTTTTTCATGTGGGACCAAAATCTCTCTCTGGCCGATATGGGCCTACAAACTTCAACCGTGACGCGAAACCATTTTGGGACTTTATTGTTAAGTCTGATCTTGTCGATAAGTATCGTAATGAAAAATCTTTTTTTTTTTTTTTGTACGCTAACAATTTTTATTATAACTTGGAAATAAACTTGGGAATAATTGAAATTAATTGCGAAATTCACCCATGAGATAAAAATAATTGTTTTTTATGGAAAGTAAGGACCCACGTGCATCAAACTGTCTTTAAATGGCAGCAGAAGAATTTTCGTTGAACTTTTATTGTAAGCTTAAAATGCAGCAATTTTGAGTTATTCTGTAGTTTATTGTTGTCTATCGCATCTATTCCTTCCTATTTATTGTGATGAAGGCCCAATCAAGATCCCTCTGCAGGAGCTAGCTTAAATGCCCTACTTTTAAGACCTAAGTTAGTGATATTATAATGCCCATAATGAGGGCAATACAAACTGAGATAATATTCTTTTCTTCCAGAGTGCTCCCATTTTCTGCTGTAGTATTTTACACTGCATGATATGTTGTTAGTAACCACCCAAAATTGGTGATTAACTTGTAGCAGTATTGACGGCATAAATCAACCCGCACATTTTTTACTTTACGAATGTATAAGCAAACAAAAAACAAACAAGAGAAAGAACGCAAGAAAATAACTTTTCATTACATGTACTTTTTAAATATTTATAAATGACAACAGTTACAAAAAAAACTATTAATATGAGTTACTTCCCTTTGACTGGGCTAAAGTCTTTTTACTACTAAAATATTTTTTTACCTTAGCTCACAAAAAGCTGAATTATCTTGTCGTTCAAAATGTTAACTGAAAGAGAGTTTAAAGAATCTTGTAAAACTGAAAATATGTTGATAAACTTTTAGCTTCAAAGAAGTTGGAGAAGTGAATGTACCGTAATGTCTAATTTGTTTTCGTTGCTCGTAGTTGAAAGTATTGTTCGTAATTGTTTGTACTTAAGTTTTTAGTAAGATTCAATAACGTAATTGAATAGTTTTTAGTAAGTTGCAGAAGTTGGTGAGTGAGTTGTTTGGTTGATATTTTAGCTTGAATTACAGCGAAGTTATTTCGTGTTAAAGAACTTGAGATTTTAACTTTACTTCGCTGCAGTAATGATACAAGAGTCGTGAACTCGTTTTGCAAATTCTACTCGTCGCAAATTCTCACTGACTGGGTTTGCTCGTACCTTTAAATTTATATGTTTTTTTAATCACGTGACAGGATCCTGAAAGCATTGTTTTTTCTTCGGGTCAAAAAACTAGGTTGATGTTATTCGGACGCAGTGATGAGCAGGTAAATTGTTTTTTAATATTTGTTAACCACTTAGAAAGCGCCTTACAAAACTCAGTCTGGGGTCTGATATGTTTTGTTTATTGAGAACAATGTACGTGAAGATACACGAGCTAATTTTAATATTTATTGTCCAATGAGAAGTTCAGGTTTTCAGAAACATTTATGAAGCTGTGATCCGCTTTTTGCATGAAAATCGACATTGATGAAAAAGTGGGAGCGGAAAGCTAAAAACCCATGTGGGATCTTCCACAACAAACCAGCCTTAACTCTTTTTAGGAAATGCTCTCTTCCTATCTGGTAAGTAACATCCTACTTTCATACAAATATAACAAGTATTCATTGGTCAATCACCTCCAATCTAGCTTGCTGATTGGTCAGTTCCGACCAATCAAACCGCCTGCACGTGACCAATCTGTTTTCCCGCTCATATGCTGGGATCCTACCACGTGGTACACGACCATTATATAAACCCAACACGTGTAAATTCCCTTGAGTTTTTCTTTTCATTCATCTCTCTCGCACGTCTCATTCCTTGCTACCAAGTGCCAAGATGTTGTAGAATCAGATTCCTACATTTTTTTCAAATCTTAAATTTTGTGCAAGTTAAACACATAGAGGCTCCCAACCAAATATAACAACTGATGTAATTTGATTGGTTGTAAAATATTAATTAGGTGTCGTCAACTACGTCCGAAGGTACCGACCCAAAGTTTGACCTCTAGTTGACGCCATAAAATGTAAACATGTTCACGAGCCTCCCCACGTGACCAAGAGAACTAATAAAAACGAAACTTCGACGCGACTTGGTCAGTGGGCACTTAAAATATTGAACCAATTCACTTGACTTCATTGGAAATCAGCACAGCAAAAGAGACGAACTTTATCTTCAATACAACAACAAACCTCACACAAAACAGTCACTCACACAAAATATTCTATTCCCCAAGAAGAATCTCTGGTTAATGAGCGATAACTCTATAACAATCAGTGAGTCAAGAACAATACCTTTTTTCTATTTAATACAAAAACAAAAACAACTATTTAATTTTCCTATAAAAACAAATATAGCTAAATACACCTTCTCATTTTCACACATACAGTACAGTAACTCAAATTCTTTCAGTAACACACACCAAAGAACTCTATTGTGTTTATCAATTTTTGCACTATATATTATGTATCTGTTGTGTTTATAAAAAAATATTTATTGTTGAACAAGTTCATAATTTCTACTACTTGATTATTTCTCTTGTTGTTGTCTTTGTTACATTTGATATTGTAAAAATTGTAGAGGGTCAGTTTTTATTTCTATTTATAACCAATTGGCTGACCCACTAGAAATTGGTGACCCCGAAGTTCAAATGTGCAAAGCAATATTTTAAAACCAGCATTTTACAAGAGAAATACTTTAGTTGTCACGTTTTAAACGAAAAAATGGATAAACTGAGCCCACAAAAGTCACAAATATTAGTGTCACTCCCGGGCGATTTGGACCTACAGCGATTGGCAGAAATTGCAGACAAAATATATGAGAATAAACCTCCGGGAACTGCTTCTGCGACACCGTTACAACCTACTGTCTCTTCAGTCCGTGACTCACAAGAGTTATCTAAAATTAAAAATTGTATAGCCGATCTTACCTCACAGTTACAAGCTCTACAAACCGCTATGCATCAACAAAATCGCACACCCAACAATTTCACTAGACGACCACGTCCATCACAGCATACTAGGCGAAGATCACGTTCCACATCCAGAAGCAGGCCTATATTTAATACCTGTTGGTATCATTTTAAATACGGACAACAAGCGCGGCATTGTACGAAACCGTGTAACTTCGACATGAACGCAGCTAAGGATAACAACACACAGCAGTCGGGAAACGACTATCCCGGCAACAAGTCGAGACGTTTGCTGCCGCAGGGATGCCAAAAAGTCGTCTCTTTTACATCCGAGATGAGAACTCCGGCTACTTGTTTTTAGTGGACACTGGGGCACAAATTAGTGTAATACCAGCCAAGCCTAATATGTTGACTAGAAAGACAGATTATACATTACAAGCGGCGAATGGATCTTCAATCTAGACATATGGTGAAACATCATTAACCCTAAATCTGGGATTTAGGCGATCTTTTCCGTGGGTATTCACGATAGCCCAAGTTCGAACCCCAATCCTAGGAGCGGATTTCCTCGCCCACTTTAACTTGTCCGCTAATATGTCTTCCCTTTCTTTGGAGGATAAAACGACCAACATTACAAGGAAAGGAATGACATCTATCTATACGAGCACATGTATCAGCGCAACTCTACCTGAAGCCAACGGAATGCAGGATCTGTTACAAAAATATTCACAAATTACAACACCATTCCGGTATACAGAAACCGTTCGTCACAATGCTGAGCACCATATTTATACTACGGGCCCACCCACGCATTCATCTCCACGGCGATTGAGGCCTGATAAATATAAACTGGCGAAAGCTGAGTTTCAGCACGTGCTGGACCTCGGTATAATTAAACCTTCTTCGAGTCCTTACTCATCTCCTCTTCATATGGTTTCAGAACCGGACTCAGGAGCTTGGAGACCTTGTGGCGACTTCCGGGAGCTGAATGCTACTACAATTCCGGATAAATACCCCATGCCGCACTTGCACGATTTCGCAGTGGGTCTGCAGGGCGCCACAGTCTTCATCAAACTTGATCTGGTGAAAGCATTCCACTAGATACCAGTGGCCAAGGAAGACATCCATAAAACAGCAATAACTACTCCTTTTGGCTTATACGAATTTGTGAGAATGCCATTTGTTTTAAGGAACGCCGCACAATCTTTCCAACGGCTTATAGACGAAGTGCTGAGGGGTTTACCTTTCACCTTTGCCTATATTGATGACGTCCTGATCGCCAGTAGAAACAAGACCGAACATCGTCATCACGTTGAACAAGTTTTCCAGCGTCTACAGCATTTTGGCCTTAAGATTAACGCAGAGAAATGTATTTTTGCTGTGCCCTCAATTAAATTTTTGGGGCACGTCATTGATGAAAAGGGAATAACGCCCTTACCTGAGAAAATAGAATCTATTTCAAATTTCTCACAACCATCTTCACTCCGGCAGTTACGCCGATTCTTAGGCCTCATTAATTACTACCGGAGGTTAATTCCTGGTTGTTCCCAGATTCTGATTCCCCTCACAGATTTACTGCAACAACAGCGTCAGAAGAACTCAAAGATTACCTTGGAAGGCGAATCACTGACTGCTTTTCACAGAGCCAAAGACGCCCTTGCCAACTTTACGAAGTTATATATAACCGATGATGACTCAATGATCACACTGACAACAGACGCATCAGGCGACTCAATAGGGGCTGTTCTTCACCAAGAACAGGGATATGCTAAAAAACCCATTTCGTTCTTTTCAGTCAAGCTAAACTTATCGCAAAAAAAGTACAGCGCATTTTCAAGGGAATTACTGGCAATATACTTGGCAATCCGTCATTTCCGTTATCTTTTGGAAGGACGGAATTTTGTGGTCTATACAGATCATAAACCATTAATTTATGCTCTGCACGCCAAGTGGGACAAATATACCCCAAGGGATATCCGACAATTGGATTATATTTCCCAATATACGTCGGATATCCGCTATGTAAAAGGGGCTGACAATATAGTAGCTGATACCCTATCGCGATCAACAATACAGTCAATCGACGCACAGCCCTTGAATTTCGACTCCTTAGCGGAAGAACAAAAGATTGACACTACTTTGGAATCAGTAAAAGAAAAAACGTCACTACAGTTAAAGCGACACCCTGTGCCATTTGGTAACATTACTGTCTATTGTGATGTAAGCACAGGATACTCTAGGCTCTATGTACCACCTTCTTTGCGAAAAAAAAGTATTCGAGCATTTCCATTCTCTGTCGCACCCTGGTCGAAGAGCGACTACTAAAATGATTAGTGATCGTTTCGTTTGGCCAAAAATGTCAAGTGACATAAAACATTGGACACAGACTTGTTTAAAATGCTAGCAAACTAAAATACAACGGCATACCAAGTCTCCGCCTGGTACATTCTCTAAGCCTGATGGTAGGTTCACCCACATTCACGTTGACTTAGTGGGCCCTTTTCCCGACATTGATGGGTACCAATACTTATTAACAATAATCGATCGTTTCACTCGTTGGCCTGTAGCCGTTCCTTTAAAAGGTATTTCAGCGGAAACGATTTCCAGGTGCATTCTTAGAAAGTGGATCTCTATCTTTGGTTGTCCTTCAATAATAACCTCTGATAGAGGTTCCCAGTTCCAGTCAGGCCTTTTCAAGGAATTTATAAACTTGTTAGGCGTAAATCACATTTCTACAACCGCCTACTATCCATGTGCAAACGGCCTTGTGGAACGATTTCATAGGCAACTTAAGGCAGCACTAGCAGCAAGTGATGACTCCAGGACTTGGCTGGAAAACCTACCACAGATTTTAATGTCATTAATAATGTAGTCAAAGAGGACTTAGGATGCACTACAACAGAACTTGTTTTTGGGAGTACGGTAACACTCCCTGGACAGTTCATGGAAAAGCATACTCCTTCCAGACCGACTACCTATTTCGTCCAGGATTTTAAACAAAAAACGGAAAACCTAGCTTTTACTCCAACGCGGGCCCAAACAAGGGAGTTCTTTACGCCGAAAAATTTAGACAGTTGTGATTACGTCTTCCTGTGAAAAGATGCAGTTAGAAGACCCTTAACCCCTACGTATTCTGGTCCACATAAAGTAATTAATAGAACGTTCAAGCATTTTACTTTACTTTTGTACGGAAAGCCTAACACAGTGTCAGTCGACTGGTTGAAACCGGCTTACATCGATTTATCCCATAAATCGCTTCCTGAACCTGAGCTAACATCTTCGACCCAGCCAGCGCAGCTTGCACCTTCAGTACCACTCGCGGAAGTTACTACCAAGTCTGGCAGACATGTTCATTGGCCTAGTAGATTTAAAACGTATATTACATATTGAGAAAATTTTCTCTCAAAAACTTTCACAATCTGCGGGTGGGGGTTTTATTGTAGAATCAGATTCCTACATTTTTTTTAAATCTTAAATTTTGTGCAAGTTAAACACATAGAGGCTCCCAACCAAATATAACAACTGATGTATTTTGATTGGTTGTAAAATATTAATTAGGTGTCGTCAACTACGTCCGAAGGTACCGACCCAAATTTTGACCTCTAGTTGACGCCATAAAATGTAAACATGTTCACGAGCCTCCCCACGTGACCAAGAGAACTAATAAAAACGAAACTTCGACGCGACTTGGTCAGTGGGCACTTAAAATATTGAACCAATTCACTTGACTTCATTGGAAATCAGCAAAGGAGACGAACTTTATCTTCAATACAAGAACAAACCTTGTCAACTATTTCCAGGCTTAACACTCACTCCCACAAAATATTCTATTCCACAAGAAGAATCTCTGCTTAATGGGCGATAACTCTATAACAATCAGTGAGTCAAGAACAATACCTTTTTTCTATTTAATACAAAAACAAAAACAACTGTTTAATTTTCCTATAAAAACAAATATAGCTAAATACACCTTCTCATTTTCACACATACAGTACAGTAACTCAAATTCTTTCAGTAACACACACCAAAGAACTCTATTGTGTTTATCAACTTTTGCACTATATATTATGTATCTGTTGTGTTTATAAAAAAATATTTATTGTTGAATAAATTCATAATTTCTACTACTTGATTATTTCTCTTGTTGTTGTCTTTGTTACATTTGATATTATAAAAATTGTAGAGGGTCAGTTTTTATTTCTATTTATAACCAATACAAATTGGCTGACCCACTATAATGTAAACCTTCAAGAACTCTCGTCTTAGCCATTGCAGTGAGACGTTAAAGACAATTACCAACATTCACAAACTCTGAAATCACTTCTGAACTTTTTACCAACTTTAGAACTCACAATTCCAAACTTTATTCTTCTAAATTACAAGTTTAATATAACTTCTTCTTAATATGAACTCCGGTACAACTAATACCTAATCAAAGGGACACGACTCTGTCCTACCTTTTCAGTTCGCATGCATGTATATAAAACACTAATAAATTTAATTGTTATGTTTTGAAATCATTCTGTTCAGTTTTGTATTTTATTCTATGTGCTATTTACGTCAAATATAAATTGCATTGCGTTCACGCATTATCCTTAATCTCACCTTTCTTAGCCAAAGTTAAATATTGGTAACTCAATAATGATGACCGCTACATAATGGTAACCCCTGTCGCTACACTACACCCATGTGATATATATATATATATATATATATACATTTAAACACCATTAACCCGTTATGCTGCAGATTAAAGCGGAAATATTCCTATATTTTACAAAGAATGCTTAGAAAAAGAATAAATTCTAGAGAGCGGCAATTCTGTGAGAAGGAAAATGCCTTGTCGATGAAAGATGGCAGTGGAGAATATACAGATTCTGTCAAACCGACAGAAAGGCAACAGGTGTGAATGTGGATAGTTCATGTTAACTTCTTTGCTACATTGATTAGCTGTTCGAAGTATTAGCTTCAGGTGAATATGACAGTGTACTGACAAGAGTTTTTTTTTTGTTGTTGTTATAATTTGGTAAATGGTGAGTGAAAACTTCACAATTACACAAGCCGAAAGAAACTTGAATTGGAAACAGGTAGTTTTTTTATACTGAGAAAGATATATCTAGACAACTCAAGGTAAGATACATTGTTTCTGTCTTAGATTTCTGCAGGGGCGGTTAATAGATTATTATTTTTTAGTTTCAGCACTTAACAATATTATACAACGTATTTTAAATGATTATGAATATTTAAACCATTCGGTATTTTATTATGTTTCAAAAATATATATATTGTGCAAGAATTAAATTTTCAAATTGCGTTAATTTTTATTAAAAAAACAATTAACAATTTTTTTCCCTTGAAAGAATTTAGTGTTTCACAGTCTTTTTTTAAAACGTTTTTGGAGGATTTCTAAAATTCAGGTGTGAAATATTTATTTATTTATTAAGGAATATATTAATATTATTGTAATTAATTCAAGTCATATCTATATTTTGTAATATATCAAAGATTTGTAATAATAACAATAGATACTATTTTCAAATGAATACCCTATAAATATTATAAAGGCATTTACCTTAAAATAATAAATATCTGAATATATATATTTTTGTGGGGGTGGATATTAATTTAATTATTTCTTAATTCAATAGAAAAAAACATTTTATTAAGCCGTCTCCACGTTTCTTTAATATTTGCGCATCGCTACCATTTTTTTGCGGGTAGCAATACAAACACAGGAAGTATACGTTTTTATAAAAGGGTATTTTTATTAGAATTTAGAACAAAAAATAAATTGTGACTCTGCCCAAAACCCAAGCTAGTGGTATTTTTTATACATAACACATTTCTTTACAGCATTCATGTAAGTTCCTGGCTTACAATTAAAAAATTTTGAAAATTCATATGAATTCTGTAGAATACCAACGACCCTGACAAAAATACATTAAAAGGGGGAAGATTCTGATGTCAATTTTATTGCTACTCAAAGGTTTAAAAATGATCGTAGCCTCCCAAAATAAATTACATTTTTGTGATTTTAAAATATTGATGTTTGTTATTTTTATTATTTCTTAGTCATTTTCTGATACAAAAGAAAAGCAATGAACGTTCCGATTCATGCCTTTATATTCACAAACCAATTACTCTGAATATATAATTTCTGTATTTATTATTTATATATTTATATATGCATGGAAAGCGCTTAATATCGGTGATAGAGCTAACATACTATTAATTAAATAGAAAATAATCTTAATGCTTTTCATACAGATGTTTTATATTATGTTGGCGCAAAAATAATAACGTAATAATGTCGTTTTTGACGTTAAAAAATACGTCAAAAAACGCCATTATTACGTCATTATTTTTTGCACCAACCTAATATGCACCAAGAAACAATCTTTTGGCTGTTAATCCCTAATTTTTCTCCAGATGAGGAAATAGATGCATCCATTTTAAAAACTGCTTCTAGTCATTTCATATATGTGTGTGTATATATATATATATATTGTTCAGAATCATTAAAAAAATAAAGGAAAAAAGATTATTTTTACAAAATTCTGATAAATTACTAAATTTAAGGATTAATTTTTTGGAAGAGTTCTCTAGGACAAATATTGGATTTTAAAGAGATTTTAAATTTCATTCTTTTCTTTTTTTTTTTTCGTCTCTAATTTGATGAGTGACCAATGACAAAAATATCTAAAACCGAATTTAAATTATTTTTTACAAAAATAAAACCAAAATTTTACTAAAAAGAAAAATATAAAATAATTTCAAATGCGATACCAATCTGTGTATACCCCCAAATATCAATCCATATTTTATCTGGCCAAAAGACACAACTCTTATTATAATGAAAGAGTTGTCTTCCTTGGATTATTTTTTTAAGAGCAGGAATAACAGAAATGATTGGCGCCTGCTGGCAAACAAGACTTGAAATCCGTTATTTATATTCAATATTTATTGGGTGTTATACTCTTGTGGCTAAAATGTTTAAAAGCTGTGAATTACAATAATAATGACTAAATATGTAAATTTGGTAACAGATGATAAAATATATCTTTTTATATGATGTAACCTCAGTACTTAGCTGTTACAAGTATTTCAAGACTATAAATCTTCCTGGAGCCGAGTCATAATCTTAAACATGCTCTGTTTACGAACAGGCCTTTCTGCTCTTGACTAGTACGCCAATGCAATACAAACAAAATCGGATGAGTGATTAAGATAAACAATATGTGGCGCTAGTATATGAGGGACGCTTGGTGAATGTGTTGTTGCATGAGAATGACTTTTTTTTTCTTAGAAATTTCTTTCCAATATTAGGGTGCGTCTTGTAAGCCGGTAAATACGGTACTATTTATTTTAATATTTCGCTCAACCTTTGACTGGGAGTTTCTGGTACTAAATGTGAAATTGGCAGTGACTGATAACAGTTGTCAGTGTGAGTATACTGGTTGTGTATCCCCATCTCGACCACGGTGATTGAGATTCCCCCTTGGTATATTCCCGACAAAAGTTGGATTTTTCTACTGTTTTTAGTGTCAGAATCTGTAAATAAAACTTTGACAATTTTTTTATGAAAAGCAACACTAATATGGCAGCTATTTCTGATAGAACTGAAATAAATATTTTGAATGTCACAATTGCAATAAGATAAATAATTAAATCAAAAGAAAGAATGATTTCTATCTAATCAGTTACCTGTGAAATAATGCAACAGTTTGGTGATGTCAATAGTTCATCACTCCAAACACCACTAATCACCCAAGACGTTTTTGGTTCAGAGAATTTGTTCATGACCCGATTAGTTCGTAATGAGAGGCGTTCATGATCTGAGGTTACACTGTACATATATTTCAATAGAGAAAAAAATATGATCTTGTTTGAAATTTTGATATGAGGTCCGAACATGTTAATGAATTATTCAGATTATCATTTTCAGTTTTGTTCTATTATGCACAATAGTTCCAGAAGTATAAATTTTAATGCATATTACATTCGGTGAATTTGAAAGAGTTTTTGTAAAATAATCCATTATTAAAACTCGAGTGAGTACTTGCTTTCTGAACTTCTGAGATAGAATATTTTCATATTTTGAATGATTGTCTTTATTACTTTTAAACTAGTAGATTTTTCACTTTTCATAGCATACGTGCTGTCTATGAAAACCACGACAAGTGGTTTGAAGAACAGTAAAGACATATACAGATATGGAGAAGCCCAGGAGGAGAAATGAAAACCCAGTCAACTATATAACTATTAATAACAGATTTAGGAATTCAGTTTTACACTGCAAATTATAGCCAAGCACTGACTGTTGGAGCAACCACCTTCCATTGAAACTACATAAATTGAAGATGTCAAAGGTAGCATGAAAATTGCAATATGACAGATTCCTGAATAACCCAATTTGAAGGAGAAATATATGAACAATGTTAAAAGCTAATACAATAGACAAAATAAGAATGGAAACTCAAAGTGCAACAGATTAAGAGAAGCTTTATTAACATTAATAACTGAGATCATCCCAATGAAAACTATACAAAGAATAGATGATAGATGAAATTATTAACATGGTGAAAAAGAGACAAGAAACAATATCAACATACAGCACAGAATATAGGAATCTGCACAAAGAAATTAGGAACAGATGCAAGCAGGCTAAAGCGGCATGACTCAATTAAAAATGAACAGAAATATAAAGAATGAGTATTGCAGATGATGTAATGTATATGCATACACCTAGGTTCCTCTTCACAGTAATATGATTGGCTGGTGTCAGCCATAGATGCAGACTGATATGGAGGTACATTGGTCTATTGCCTGGTTAGACCTTGTCCTTACTAGACTTGACAAGACCTACTTTATCACCTTTCTTGGAAATTACCATTTTGTTTTTGCAAAGTCCGTTTTAGTTAAGTTCTGTTTTATTTTAGCTTCTATGTTCTGTTTTCCTGACTATTATTTGAAAATTCTCTTTGATTTTTTTCACTTTTTCCTTTCCTTTTCAGTTTATTTTTCTTTTGTTTTTGTTTTTTTGCATTACCCTTTTTTTTTCTCCTTTTATTTTGTATTTATTCTATTATTAGTTTTTATTTTTATTTTAAAGTTTCCTTTTTAGGTTATTATTTTTCTTTTTTGAGTTTCTATACCCGACTCCCTGTTCTGTGTTTATAATTGTCCTAACTGTTTGTGTTTATTTATTCTAACTTGTCCGTTTCCTATATTCGTTTATTGGCAAAACCTTATTTTTAGCGGCCATTTTGGATTTCTTTGTTTAGTTAATACGTATTGTTTTGAATTTGTATTTGTATTTCTAGCCTGTCCTTTTTACGTTAATATTTAGTGTTTTTGTTATAGTTTACCTTATTTTGCATAATTTATTCCTGTCTTTGTTCCTATAACGTTTGTTTTTGTGTTTTTCATTTGAACTGTTTTAATTTTGTTTGTTTGTGACCAATTGTTCACGTCGGTTTTTTACTGTATTGTTTATTTATTTACCGTATTTAATTGTTTTTCTTTCTTGTTTGAAAGAAATTTTGTGACTATCGTCTTAATTTTGTTTTCGCTTCTTGGCGAACTTTGTTTATTAACCTTTTTTTACTGTTTTATTTCTTTTACGCCTATTGGGGTCGCTTGTTCAACCCACCCCTCCCCTTACATTCCAGTCTTATATTTAAAAAAAGAAAAAAGTGGAAAAAAAACACCACGAAAATTCCGTCCTTTCCCATAAAAAATAAGAAAAAAATGTTGGCCGACTATAGAAGGTCCATAAAAAAAAAATATTAATTTTCAATCAAAAAACACCCGCCTGACAAAAAAAGCACAAACAAGTACACAGTTTTGTCGAGTACATCCCGAGATAACGAAGAAATAAACTGCCCAAACCAGACAACTAAAAGTACGGAGGCCAAAAATGGCCAAAATAAAAAAGCCAATAATATGGAGGCGAATAATGGCTAGAATAAGGAAAAGATAATGTTGAGGCCGGAGAACCGCCCTCTTGTTGGAAGTCCCCCTCTAATTGCATTATCAATATTGCGGAGTTCTTGGAGCGATCTAAGAGTTACGCTCACGAAAGAAATAAGGAAGATTGAAAAAAGAATAGTGTGGGTTTTCGTCGTGGACAAGGGTTCGCAAAAAATTTGTACACTGGAGTCCTTGGGTTTCAAGCCCCTCAGAATCGTTAAAGGAGCCGGCTATTTCATGTTGGGTGTATTGCTACCCACGCCGGAAGACTTTGTTGCATCTCCAAGTCGCGACTTGATAACAAAAGATCTAGTATTGGGCACAGAGTACGAAGGCCGAAGAAGGACCAGTATAACAATATACGAGGTCACGCCTCATGTTATCGGGGAACACCTGGCTGCTTTTCTAGCGCAGTATGGCGAGATACTAGGTGCTTCCTGTGATAGCCTGGAAGGAGGTGGAGTTTCAAAATTTTGTTAGACTGAAAAGCCTTCCTCTCCATCCCCAACTGTCTGGAAGTAGGGAGCTTGAGGCTGCCGGTCATTGTGACCTGCCGCAAACTGGTATGTTGGAAGTGCGAAGAGAAGTCAAGCTCCAGTAGACCAAGATCCCCCTCTGACTACGTCTTTACCTACCGCCTCGCCTGTAATGGGCATTCCTGCTTCTGGGACCGGTACGCTTAAACCTCCGGTTGGCGAAACATCTAAGGCCAAATTCCCCAAAGAGCCTTCGCCCGCTGCTAGTGCAGTTGTGGAGAAGGGGGATGGGGGATGGCTGGTTGCTGGTAAGACCAGAGGGAAGCGCCAGACAGCGGGTCCTCAGTCCCAGGAAGCCCCAAGAGCGAAAGGCACACACAGCCCCACTCTCTCTGAGAACGTTAAGGGCGATGCCCCGGTATCTAAACAACGTCTCAAGGACCAACAGAAAAAACATGACCTGGGCTATGAAAAGACGGAAAATATTAAGGAATTAAAAAAGAAATTAGATCTTCAGAAACAGACACTGCCCAAATCGCTTACTCCATCAACGTCTGCTGTTCCATCCACACTGTCTCCCAAGAAACAACTTTCCCCTCTGGCATCACCTAAACCAGTTCCCCTCAGCAGTAATCCTAGCTCTTAACGAGAAAAATCCGGCTACACCTCTCTTCATACTCCAAGTCCTTCCCCTATTAAAAAAAAGATCATCTCGTGCCTCTCTCAGACCTTTCCCAGTCAAATTAAAATCTACCTACACACCTCTTCACACACCTAGTCCTTCCCCCGTTAAAGATACTGAAATGCCCCCTCCTCCTTCTAAAAGAGAGAGAAGCCCTACACAGGAGCTTAAAGATAAAAAGAAAAAGACTCAGAAACCTATTTATAACACGGCGGAGGATGTGTGCTAGATCTCCCCTGCACGAGCCAAACGAGCGAAAGACTACGGCAATCGCATCAAGGATCTGAAATACCTTCTTTCGATAAGAAGGTATGCAGACTTAAATGTCGAATGGCCGCAAAATTTCCCCAATGCACAAAGAGTACTTACCGTAATAAGAACTGGTGCAGGGGCTAAGCAGGCTTGGGCAATGCTCGTCGAGTCACTTTCATCGCACAAAATGTCACCTCCAATTGCAATCATTGAAAGCAAAGAACTCAATCATTTAAAACAATTTTGTGCAGGGAGGGTTCCAGTTTTAGTTCACCCCTCCCTCTATAGAGCGCTTAAATTGACTTTTCCCTGAGATATCGGCGGAGTCTCTCAAGACGGTACCATCAAGACTGAGATGGGCCATGGGTCTATGGGTGAGGGTGTCGGTATCCTTACCCCGACCATGTTCAAACCAGTGTCCCAACCCTAATTAGGTCTGATAATGGCACTCTGGTTAGTGAGTTTGAATGCCCGGGGCCTGAGATCGGAGTCTCGAAGGGCAAGATCGTGATCTTCAGCGCCTCGGAGTGGATGTATGTTGCATACAGGAGACCCATTTTTTTATCTCGCGACCATGATGACATTCTAAGAGGTTCGTCCTCTATTCAGCATGTTTTGATGGACGCTCGAAGGGTGTCTCCTGGCTGGTGTACAAATCTCTGGATGCAGTGTGTGCTCTTGTCTTCGCGGATCCAGCGGGTAGGCTCTGCGTGCTGGATATTACCATAAAGGATAAGGCTCTTCGTTTCATTGAGGTTTATGCCCGAGTTCGGGTAAACTTAGAGAAGCCTAAAATTAAGATGGTTGGCTACTGGAAATTGAACGCATAATTATTTGGTGAGCAAGATTTCCGGGGCCAGTTTTTACTAATGCTACAGCGGGAATTGTCGGGGACTGTGGTTGGAAATAAGTGGTGGGATTCTTTCAAATCAAAACTTAGATCTTTTGCTGCTGATTTTAGTCGTCGACTGAATATAGCAGGGTTAGCCACGCGAAAGTCTTGTGAGGAAAAAGTTGACCGGGCGATAAAATCCCGTGTTAGTGGGGACGTAGCCGAAGCTAAGGCGAAGCTGGTCTCCTTGCTTATCAAGAAGGATCAAGCACTGGTAGTTAGGGCTAGGCTAAAAAGAATGTCTTGCGAGGCTATGAATATGGCCGCTTAATTGCGTGCAAAGGGAGCTCGTAGGGCAACTAGTCGACATATCGCGTGCATCATATTGCCGGACAAGCGGACTGTGACTACAGACGCGGACATTTGTGAGGCTCTCCATGACTACTTTCAAGAGTTTTTACCAGGGAGCCCAATCTGAGCGCTGCTCAGTTCGATGCCTATTTAGCCGACTTTGCCCGTCTTGAGGCGGCTGAAGCGGCTGAAGCGGCTGGGTGCGGGGATCCCATTACAGAGTCTGAGATCTGGGATGCGCTGAAGCAGGTTGGCCTGCACAAGACTCCGGGATTAGATGGTCTTCCCCATGAAATGTACTTGAGGCAGTCGCTCGTCTTTGTCCCCTTGCTGGCACTGATTTTCAACAACTGGATGAAGCAGGGGTCTATACATCAACGCTTCACCAGGGGTGTGATCAAGCTGCTTCACAAAAAAAAAAAGATGGTGGGGATGCGGTAGATAATTATCGGCCTTTGACGATGTTAAGTACAGAGTTAAGTTAATTTTAGCCATGGTCTAAGCCGGCCGTTTTCAGTCTGTCCTCTCTAGTCTGATTGGTCCCGAGCAGATTGTGCTGTGAAGGGCAGGACTATTCAGGACAACCTTCATTTGGTACGCTTGATCATCGAGCAAGTCGACAGTGATGTCACGCTGATCAATTTGAATCAGTCCAAGGCTTTCGATTGGGTTGGCCATCGGTTTCTGGAGGCTGTTCTTTCGGTCGACGGTTTCGGGCCTGACTTTCGCACTAGGATCCGACTGTTGTATGCGCCCCCGGTGCGCTGGTAGAAGTGAATGGGATAAGATCGAAACCTTTCATTTTCTTTCGCTCCATTCATCAAGGATGTCCGCTGTCTTCATTGCTGTACATTCTTGCGTTGGAAACTTTCCTGCGTCATTTGAAGACGAATCCGGTCCTTCGCAGAATTTCCTTACCTGGTGTTACCACCTCGGCCAGGTACTCCGCCTATGCTGATAACTTTTCGATTCTGGTGTCGAGCAGAGCCGAGATTAACGAAGTCAGCAAAGAAATCAAAGGGTATGATATGGTGACAGGAGCCAAGATCAACCGCGATAAGTTTGTTGGCTTGCGGTTGGGTTTGTGGAAGGGGGTTTTTCTCTTCCCAGACCTTTCCTCTGGACGGACGGGCCGGTCAAGATACTCGGCATCTGGTTCGGTCCCGATCTCTTGTTGGAAATGAATTGGTCGGAGGTGAGAGAGAAGGCCGAGGGTGCAGTTCATCTGTGGACTCGGAGGAATCTTTCCTTGAAGGTGAGGGCGGAAGTATGTGCCTCGCACATCTACCCGATTCTTATTTACCGACTCTCCGTGCTTCCACTCCCGTCTGACAGGTTATTGGCGTTTGTAAGACTCTTGTTCGCCTTCTTGTGGGGAGGCAAGGCCGCCAAGGTTAGTCGCGAGATCTGTTACCTCCATCCATCTGATGGCGGTCTGGGGTTGCCTTGCGTTGAGACTCGTCGACATACGCTTCGCATTACCTATCTAGACCGGACGTGTATGAAATTAGATGAGAAAGGCGAATTCTGGAAGGAAGACGCCCGTAAAAATTTCCCATCATTGAGAAATGTGCGCTCGAGTGAGGAGGAGGCCGGGCGTACTCCTCGAGGCGATGGCACTTTCTATCGTAAATGTCGACTCTTACGGGCAAAGGATGGCCTCTCCGACGTCCAGCCGTTGTCTCGTAAGGCATTATATCAGGTGTTAGTTAGGGGGAACGTTCAAGATGCTTTGATAGGCGAGCTCGGTCTGATGAAGCAGGGGGCTCGCTGCATATGGCCTTGGGCGCCCGGGTTGAAATGTCTCAATAACACGGAGGCATCACTCAGCTGACTGTTGATTCGAGGGTCCCTCTGGGTCGCCAAAAGACTTCATGCAGCGGGTTTGGATATATCGCCAAACTGCGTTCGCTGCAGTGGGGAGATGGTGACCCTAGGTCACGCTTTCTTTCATTGTAGTGTCGTAGCTCCGTTGTGCAAGTTTGTCGAAGACATAATTGTTTCGCATGCTGCGCGGAAAATTCGTTGTACTCGAGGTCAGTTCCGTCTGTAGCAATATAGTATCGCCGTTGACTAAGGCTGAGCACTATGTGTTCATTTGCTTACTGGGGGTTATGCGAGTCGGGATATGGACGACGCGACAGAAGGAATTCCATGGGGCCGAGAAGTTTACCTCTTCCCAACTGATCCTTTTCTTTAAGCATCAGCTTAAAAGCCAAGATCAGGTCGGAAAGGAGGCGACTCCATCCATTGGAATTTGGCGAAAGGTGGGTGAGTCTTGCGCGTCTCTGCAGAATGAAAGTTGCTAACTTGGAGTGACATTTTGATGCCGGTTAGACTGTCAAAATATTGGGATTGCTGGGTTGAACAATGGCAACCCTTCCCGTGTATAGGTTAGAGTAGGACGTTTTTAGCTTTAGTTTTATCTCTTTTTTCAAGTAAACTTAGCTAGGATATGTATGCTCATTGGCCCCCTTTTTTTTCTGGCCCTATTTTTTTCTTTTGTTTAATTCCCCATCCCTCCCGTCGTTAGGTGGTTAGTGATGTCAGTTCTCTGGTTGGTGTGGGGCGTTTTTCGTTTCGAGTGTTTTTCGTAATTGTTGTTGTGTTCGGATGAGTGTGTGTTTGTAGTGATTAAATGGCTTGTACGAATGTTTTTACATTTTTCAAGTCCCGCATTGATTTCGTTCAGTTAATTGATGTTTCTCCTACAGTTAGGACTGTGGGTTTTTTTTATTACTAACACCATTTTGTTTAGTTTCTTGTACTCATTGTAGATACTCATTGGGGTTTTTAGATTTTTAAATTGTTATTTTATTCTCCACCCACAGACAATTAATTGTATATATGGCGACTAGTTAGGACTTCATAGAGCTTTTGAGGCATTATGGTGGATGAAGTAGGAATGGTAAGTAAGAATGAGTTGTTTTGGAGAAAGGGATATTGTTTGTATTTTGGGGTCAGTGATTGCAGCTAGCTAAGTTTAATATTAAAACAGAAGATAACCATCCTTTTTCCCTTTTCCAGTTCTATGTGAGTAGATTTCTTTTTCTTAATTCTTATTTAAAGTTTAATTTGTATTTTTGTTACATTCTTCTTGAAATAATCTGAACTGCAATTTATGCACATATCATATGACACCTGATAACCTCACAGTAGTTTCATTTTTATGTCAAACCTTCACAAACATGTAAGAAAATTAAAAATGAATTTTGAGGCTCCATATGTGTTTAAGATTTTAAAAAAGTGAAAATTTTCAACCATAATAGAGTACATAGCTTTCCAAATTCAATTATAAAAATTCAATTACTGTAATTTCTGAATTACAAAAATTAGTTATTTTACTTCTGAAAATGCTTGTTCATATTCTTTAACGGTAATTTTATTTCATGTTGAAATAGGGTATGCAATAGCTGAATACAAAATGTAACATTTTTTTAGCATTTTCCCATTATCCAAGAATAGGTCCACTGCTCTAATCAGTTTATGGAAGGAGCGGGTGCTGCCAGATATAGATCTTTCTGCAAGTGGTCAGCAAATCGGTTACAACACTGAAGAAAATTCTCATGGAAGGGAAATAATTGTAATGCTTACCAAAGTCCACTTAATTTTTCATTACAAATAACTTTATTTGATAATTGTTTCAATATTATGTTAAAGACATTTCATTTTGATGAACATAATGACTATCATCTAAATTGAAGTATACAGAAATTGGTTTCATGTGTATTTCATACTCATTGAAACATTTTCATTTTAGTACCTATCAATTTACATAAAGTATACATAAAAGGTTGAGAAAACAAAACTCTTGAGTCACAGTATAATTAGACTTTTGACTGCAAAACATCCTGAATCCAATCCAATTGTGTGTGCCAGAAATCTGAACTGACATAAAAATTTATTTACATAAAATGTAGATTTCATAGAACTAGTGAGTTTTGTGACATGTGCACACGTCATACTTTGCCTGCATATCATCAGGGTAGGTAGAGACAAATGGTGACTTAAAGTCAAAAGTTTGGACCATATTTCTTCCAAAATGAACTTTGGACAATTTCTGATGGAGACTAGAATTTTTCATTTAGAATAATGTTGATTAATTTAGAATTTTGTTTTTCAGGAAAGAAGATAATTGGAACTTTGGAGAAAAAACAAGTAATCAGTTGAAAAAAAAAAATATTTACACAAATAGATTGTTTCATTCTAAATAGGAAGAACAATTCACATCTGTTAATCTATTTTTAGTCATAATTTTGCACAATGTACTTAAAATGTAATATTAATAAGTGTCATATGCCCTAGTCGACGAATGGGTTTATAAGGCGATCATACGCCGACCAGAAGATATATACATTATCGCATCTGTGGAGAGATACGGGCTATCTGTCCCAGATCACGACAATGGACAATTAGTAAACAAAAATATTTTAAAGAACACTGTCCGATTAGGATAATCGAACAGTAATCTTTTCCCAGGTTCGCTTCGGTTTCAACACGAATACTGATCCACAATTCAAGGATGAACGATAAGACGTAATGAATTTTGGTATAAGAATTTTAATATGTACATATACACAAAATATTAAAATAAAAGAAAATATAAGCATGAGTAAAACATCCGACGACCAGATCTCAAGACTTATGTTGGGATATCAAAATGTGCACAAATCCAAGTGGATTCGACTGAACCCGAATGGACAAAAAAATAAGTATGAATAACTACGAATACAGAAATCAACGCGTAACCAAAAAAAGAGATGGGATAGGATTTACATATTATTATTTTGACATGTGGAAAGGTGTTTGTAAGAATATAATATTTATGGATGCATGTATATCTTTCCAACACGGGTCCAAAATATATAATTACTTATCTTTATATTCAGTTCTCTTTTTAATCATCGTCCTTTCTTTTCTCTCTCACGTTTCCTCTTTTCTTTCTTTCCTTTTCTTTACACAAATACAATTTCACACACGGTCCGGCTGTAACAGAGATGTACACATTCTTCCTCTCTCTCTGGTCTTCTTTTTTCTTTCTTTCTACTTCTGTATACAGTTCAGCTTGCAACAGAGATATATACTTTCTTCCCTCTGGTTTTCTCTTTTCTTTCTTTCTTCTTCTTTATACAATTCAGCTTGCAACAGAGATATATACTTTCTTCCTCTCTGGTTTTCTCTTTTCTTTCTTTCTTCTTCTTTATACAATTCAGCTTGCAACAGAGATATATACTTTCTTCCTCTCTGGTTTTCTCTTTTCTTTCTTTCTTCTTCTTTATACAATTCAGCTTGTAACAGAGATATATATAGTTTCTTCCTCTCTAGTTTTCTTTTTTATTTCTTCAAACGCAGGCTGTATTCTCAGCGTACAAATTTCCTTGCGTCTTCTGTGATAAATAACGCGATTTATCCTCTTCAATTTGGGGTTATCGAACAGAAATACATGTTCTTATATTTCTTGTCCGGAGTTGCCTGGGATGAATCGGACAAGTTCCATCATTATCAAATGAGTCTCATCTTTCCGTTCATAAGTTAGCAGCGCTTCGATTTCGAGTCTTGCTCCTTCAAAGACAAGACAGCAACTGACTCCCAAGTAATTTTCTAATTCCCACGTGTCCTGCGTTTTGGCGCGAATTCCAGCTTACATCAGCCCCCTGTCTAGCTTCTGTCTAGACATCTGTTGTTACGGGTAATTGGGTCAGTCAACCTCTTGACTTGCTTTCCCAAAATGTCTCGAGACTCCCACGTGACCTCTTCTGTTGTCAGGCGAAGATTAACCTTAATATATGCGTGTATGCGTGTTTGGGCTATCTGCATCCGTCACATAAGTCCTGTGGAGATTGAAGCATTGAAAATGCTGGAGATTTTTTTTTTAATTCTGTTTCTTTATTTATTAAAAGAAATCCAAACTGGTCAGTTATTTTATTTTTTTCTCAAATATTTGACAAAATTAATTTAATAACTTTGAAAATTTATTACAAATTATTTTCTGATTAAAACTCGGTTTTAAGTAGTTTCATTTTGTAGGGAATCTAAAAAATAATTTGTGATAGTTATTTTTACATAATCTAAACTTTGAATATTTAAACTGGAATTAAATAACAAGAAATTCAACTACATCCAACTCATGTGTACATTAGTAAATGTAGGCACACTTGTTTTTATTTTTAAATGTAATTAGCATAAAATTTAGTCTATTTATTTATTTAATTAAAGTAATAAATACTCAAGGGGAGGGTTTTTTGTGATGAAAGTTATAACTTCAGGACCAAGAATAATTTGAAAGAAAGAAATGTAAATATTTTCATTGGTTCCCTATTTACAGAATTTTCCATCAGAATAATAAAAAAAAGTGTATCGTCAGTTCAAAAAATTGAATCTGGTAAAAAAAATGTTTATTTTGAGAGAAGACTGCCAAAATAGCTTTAACTGAAAACTAGACAATTACTTTTTTCAAAAATTTTAAAAGTCGTTCTTGAGGAACTTTTCTTATCAGGAGGTCTTTCAAAGAACTTGACATTTCTTGTAGATTTTGTAAAAGAAATTCCCAAATGTCAAAAAACTCTTCTGAGAGAAAGTAATTTGTCATGTACATGGTGTGGCAGAAGTACCTCTCACATAATAATAAGACATTAGTGGCAATGGTGTCTTCATCTAGTTAATATCTTACCATTATGTGGGAGGCATTTTTTGCCACACTCTGTACAATACAAGGTACTCTAATTTCTTCAAGAATATTATTGCTGATGGGAAAAGATTTTCTCTGCTTCTATCTGGGCTTCATATGCCTCAGAAAAAAACAAGTGAAAAATTCAAAGAAAACTGCCTATAACCAACAAGAAAGATTGGAGCTAGTGACATAATGGTGTGGAGTTGTAATTCAGGTGTAGAATCATTGATAATTGAAGAGTCATTACCATTTATTCCAAGAAAAGGAGTGTCACACCCGCATTGATTGGGGTGAATTGTTTAAAAAAAGAAGAGAATCGCTGCTTTCCTTAGTTTTCCAAAGTATACAAAATTGACACAAATATAAGTATTATTCACGCTTTCTTGCAATTTTTAAATTTATTTCTGTGTGTCTATGAAAATGTGCGTCTTTATACGCCGGATATGCCGTATTTAATGTTTTCAAAACTTTTCTCTTAATAAAATATGGATTGTTGGATTTTTACGCAGGAATGCATTATTAATAAGAAAAAGACAAGTTAGGTGTATATGATGGATTCGGTAAAACATCCAAAATGCTGGGTTCGATCATTTATCAAGTTGACAATTTCTTCAGTGGTAGGATAACACTCTGACAAACGTCCGGGTCTCTTTCAAATAACAGCTTCCCTCAGTCTCTGATCCAATCTTTCACAACATTTGACGGTGTTAACAGTCTGGCCAAGCACACCTATTGCATCCAAAAGTTATACTTGCCATCTATTCCTTCATTGATTTCTAAATTTTCAATTAAGTGGATGGATGCTGCTTGGACATATAATCAATCATGGATCCTGATTACGATCTTTTTCTTTCTCTCAGACGACATTTATCCGGACTTCACACACATGACTGAGAGATGCAAGGCTTTCTCCAGTCACCATGTTCTTCGAGAATTATATATATATATATATATATATATATATATACACATACACGGTTGGGCAATGATTGGACAAGTGAAACAGACTCCATAGATGAATAACGTTATAAATGTTTTGTTTTGACTTAAATAGTCAAGTCTAAACAAATAGCCTGAAGATTGCATTCAAGTACAAAACAGACTTTCGTTGCTGGCTGTTGGTCTCAGTGTCCCCTTTTATATTTTATATTTGCATACGCTCTATCCGTGATAGTATATTATACACACTATGTCTGGTTTTAGTATGTAATTCAATGCCTTCACAATAAAATTTCGTATGATTAACCTTTGGTAAAAATGTTCTGGATACATTTATTGCAGAAATTAGCCAAGTAATTTTTCAACTGATCTATTTTCATCAGAAATATTTGCACTAAAATAATTGATGCTGTCAGATTGCCACTGTAACAGTATACTTATTGATATTTATTTTTACCTTCAAATATATAAACATTGCTGTAATTATCTGCCTGTCATTAATTCATGGTCATATTTTACTTCAAATAAATTATTGTAATAAATATAAAATTTTTGACTGCATAAAACCATTCTCTTTACCAACTGGGTCCAACGACGATGAAGTTGTCGAACTTTCTCTGCACAATTTCAAATCCAAGAACCATACTCGTTATCACAATAATCAATAGTACTAAATTACAAAGTGAATAGCTTTTCAAGAATGAATAGTACGTTTGTTGGTTCGAATCCAGCCAAAAATGCATTTCATTAAAATTATATATATATATATTTATATATATATATTAGTGTGCGCAAAATGAACGGTTGATATCAACTTAAGGTGTTCTGAATTTCATGTGAACTTTTCCTTTGTACGTATTACACCAAGAAACGTAAGATTTAAATCCACATAGATTCTCCTAACAATGGATAGGTTTGGTGTAGGTCAGCGGTAGGGTTGCCGACAATTACTCTCGGATTCTTGTGTTCAAGTTCAGCAAAAATCCGTTAATGACTATTTTTCTTCTTGTAAGAAATAGGTTATTATTTTCGGTTGTAAATTATTAAATCCGCACGTTATTTAATGATTTATAATAATAAATTTAAAATGTCTCCAGAGTAAAAGTAAATGTTCAGTCATCCACCAGGAAGACAGGATCTGACGACATTCGAGCCTGTAGACTGTACAGTGAACGGGAATTCTTGCGTGACTCGATTGTGAACTACTTTGCCGTTCACAGGTATCTCTACTGATCTTACTGTTGACGCCAAACAAACTTCTACTCCACGAAGCCGACACTAACGTTCTTAGCAGTTTTTGCCGTAACAATTTTAATAATTCTGGAATTAAGTAAAAAGAAATCAATTGTTGAACGACACAAGTGGCGACAATCAATTCTGGATGAGTAAGTGTACAAGTACTCCTCGCGCAGCAAGCGGAATGAAATGCTACTAAAAATTCTATTGAATAATCAATACACTTTTATTCTATAATAAAAAGAAAAACTCAAATCCAATAATTTATTTAAAGAATTAACAGCGGATTCGAACCTATTACTATAAAATCGAGAGTCTACCGCTCTTGCAGTCGAAATAAATTGTCATTTTATGCGCTAGAAAGCTACTGATCATTGCAACGACTAAAATGAAAATTGAAGTCAATCAGTCAGTTGTTTAATGACACAATATAACTGGCGACCGTCAGAATGCGTGCGTGGTGAAGTGGTAAGTTGTTTGACAACCACGGTTTCGGTGCGAGTTCGAGTACTGAAGTAAGAAGTGCTTTTTTCAGTTATATGTCAGTAATGGTTCTCCAGGAATATTTTCCGAAATAAAAGATATAATTTGTTCGCGGAGCAGTTCAGAGTTTCAGGTGAACTTTTTCTTGGTATATATTATGCCAAGAAATGTAAAATTTATAAATTCTTAATATCAAGCGACTATCAATCGGTTTGGTGTAAATCAGTGGTAAAATTGCTGATAGTAATTGTCGGGTGCGCGTGTTCAATTTCAGCGAGTATCCGTATACAAAATTTGTCATCGGAAAAGTAATGCGTTAATATTGTCGGTTGAAAATCAATAAATCCGTGTCATATTTTATAATAAATTTAAAATGTTTTTCAATTAAAAGCAGTCATTGAGTTTTCCACCCACCAAGGTAGTACCTGACTACATTCGAACGTATAGTCTCTACTATTCGATCCCGAACAACTTCGACGTTCGCATGTAACTCTACTGACCTAAACCGTCAGCGTTATTCGATCGCGAACCAATTAGCAGGTAACTCTACTGACCTAAACAGCTACAGACGCTAACCAACCCTCTATAACGCCTACGCCTACGCCTACGCCTACGCCTACGCCTACGCCTACGCCTACGCCTACGCCTACGCCTACGCCTACGCCTACGCCTACGCCAAGAAGCCGCCACTAACGTTCTAACCATTTTTTGCTGTAACACTTTTACTAATTCTGGAATTAAGTAAAAAGAAATCAATTGTTGAACGACACAAGGGACGAGAATCAATTCTGAATGATTGATAAAATTCGCACACCTTTACAATGAAGCAACTAGCAGTCTGAAATTTTCCGCAAAGATTCTATTAATAATCAATACACTTATTCCATGATAAAAACAACCAATAATATATTTAAAGAAGTTAACAGCGGACCTATTAATATAAAATCATAAACGGACTGCTCTTAGAGTTACTTACTAAAGTCAAAAACTCGCGCTGATTTGAACCCGTATAGAAAGAATAGCAGCTTGACACCTTACCAATGAGCCAACATATGCCGGCTAAATAAAATGTTATTTTATGCACTTGAAACCTTCTGATCATTGCAACGACTTAAATGAAAACTGTAATTAGTCAGTTAGTTGTTAACTGATACGATATAAGTGGCGACAGCCTGACGAATGAGTGCGTGGTAAAGTGGTAAGTGGTTTAACATCCCAGGTTTCGATATGAGTTCGAGTACCGAAATAAGCTCTGTTTTTCAATTATATTTTAATGGCTTACCAGGAATGTTTTCAGAATCAAAAGGTATGATACGTTTGCGGAGTTGTTCCGGCTTTCAGGTGAACTTTTTCATGGAATATATTTATATCAAGAAATGTAAGATTTATAAACTCCTAAATGAGGTAATTATTAGTCGGTTTGGCATAGCTTAGCGGTAAGATTGCTCACTGTAACTCGCGTGTTCGAGTTTGCGTTTATGCATTTTGTCTTTGTGTAAATAATACTTTAATATTGTATCGTTGATGGAGTAGTGGTTAGGTCGAAAAAAAACAAGGGATTTTTCAATTACAAAAGGTATGTGTGTTGGTTCGAACCCGGCTAAAGTCGCATTTTATTAAAAAATATTTCCTTGCGCGCAAGATGATAGCGATTGGTGCTATGCATTTTTTAATGCCAAATTGAATAAAATATCAGTATTTATTTTCCGTAAGATATTTAAATAACCAATATATATGTACGTTGTTGAGGGCTTGAAACGCCTGGTCAGTACCGAAGCCTCAAACATACAAAGTTTATAATTTACAAGCAACAATTCGCAAGAAAGACAAAACTCGAATTAACCAAATCCAAAATAACATTTATTCAAAAAAGACAGTATGTACTGAGTGTGTTTGATTTGATTGTGTTCGAGTATATCGGTAAAAGTGGTTTTCACAGTTGTGCACATGGTGAAGAGTTCGAAATATCTTTTCTTTAATTACATTTTCGAGATCAAATGTAGAAAGAAAATTGTCAGTGAAACAGTACTTAACTGGTGTCGCTAATATGGGGTGTTCCTAGTTCTTGACATGGTTACCATGGCGATGTCGGGAATCAGTGAGTTTTCTCTTTGGCCACGGTCGTTGAAGCATCGGAATAAACGGAAAGTGACTACTTACCTTCCATCCGCCTACATGAAGTTCAGAAGCTGTTGCATTTCTCCCTCCAGAACTGAAACTTTATGTTTAAGACCGCTGTCGATGACGTAGGGTGCGGACGTATTTGTAAGCTAAAATACGCACCTACTTGAGATAACTGCTCGGGACGAGGAAGATGAGTGGAGGGAAAAAAAAACTTTTTTTTTGTTTTTTCTTTACGACCAATCGTTTTTAATGTACACAAACTAAAAGGGAGATTCGGACTGCCACTTGCTGTATAAGTTCCAAATTATTCGAAACCCGTTTGTTTCTATTAATAAATTTACGAAATCCTGTTTGCTTATATGTGCACGTATGAGCAATCAAGAGTTTAA